>JARACY010001050.1:0-67973 GCA_029255725.1 Scrobipalpa atriplicella | reverse complement strand
GAGAGGGAAGGGAGGGACGAGAGGGAAGTGAGGGACAAGAGGGAAGAAAGGGACGAAAGGGGAGAAAGGGACGTCAGGGAAAGGAGAGACGAAAAGGACAGAGAGACGAGAGTGAAGGGTGGCACGAGAGGGAAGTGAAGGACGAGACGAAAGGGATGGACGAAAAGGAAGGGAGGGACAGGAGAGACAAGAGGGACTAGACGAGAATGAAGGGAGGCACGAGAGGGAAGTGAAGGACGAAAGCAAAGGGAGGGACAAAGGGGAGGGGAAGGACGTGAGTGACGTGAGGGAGGTTAAGGACGTGAGGGATTAGGGTCGGGAGGGACGTGAGGGATGAGAAGGGAGAGTCGGGAGGGACAAGAGGGAAAGAAGAGACGAGAGGGAAGCGAGGTACGAGGGGCTATAATCATAAGATGGAAGGGCTATGTCATAATTATAAAACGTAACCGTTAATCTTTCTCAGGTATTTTCATCAGTAAAATAGCGTGCGGCAGTCTCGCTTCCAAGGAGGGCAACATTTATGTCGGCGATCGGGTTGTTAGCGTAAGTGTACATTATTTTTAAATATCCTATTTAATGCCTTTATACAGTGTTGCAATACAAAAAATTGTAAATTGATTGGATCACAAATTATGTGGAATTTTGAAATTACTAAAACACATTTTGTGTCTATCTATACAGATAAACAACAGATCCCTGGAAGGTATAAAGAGCGTGTCGGAAGCGATGATGCTGTTGAACGACTGCCAGTTCGATTCCTGTGCCGTGACCGTGCTGCGACCACTATATCCCTGCAATGACACTAGAGAAAGGTAAATAAGGTGTTCATGCTATTTAAAAGTTTTGCGTCATAAATACCACAGAGATTCTATACTATATGATTTCTGAAGAATTGAAGTATATTTACAAACAATGATCGAATAACAGTTTTGTAATTCGTGTGCTGTTTGAGGACAATGAGAGGCATCTTTATTTCGTAAATACAATCGCTGAAGTTTTATACAGTATCTGAAAATCTCACTGAAGTTTTTTACAGTTTATCAAAGGTGATATTGGCCTTTGTGATGTAGAAAGTGTCTTATCACTTGTTATTGCCTTGTAAACATAAACAAACCGAAGTTGCGGTGTCTATACTTATACAACATGTAACATAAATGGTATATGCATCGTGAAATGTGATGAACAACTTTCCATAAGGAATATAGGTCAAAATACGAAAAAAAAAATGACTTCCCATACTAAAATGCGCTATCAGCTGATGCATTTTGTATGAAAGGTCAATTTTTCCGCCTATGTTCCTTAGGGAAAGTTGTTCAGTTACATGGGTAGATTCACACCTTTCTCGATGCATATACCCTTTCTGTTACACGTTGTATAAAAAACACAATTTGTTTTTTTCCGTAGGTTTTCGATGTACGATCGGTCATACGACAACAAGATGGTGAACATTTGCTCGCAGACCGACGAGTCCTACTGCCAGTTCCCGCCCTCTAATGACCCCAAGGTAAACCTAGAGGTATTTAAAAAAAACTTAATTTCGATTTTGGGTGTGTTATTGATGTGGCTTTTTTTTTTGTAAATTTGATGTTTTTTTAAATAATTGTTACAGTAGGGGTAATATAAATAAATTCGATAATTTCGGAAAAACAACTGAGTTTCAAAAATAACAGCCAAAATACTTGAAAATTGTACAAAACGAAATATTTTTCACAAAATATCTCGGAGATTGATTTTCATTTTTTATTTTTATCATGATGTACAATGATGCCAGGAACCAGTTGGAAGTAATCTCAACTCTGGACAGCATTTTTAGACCACTTTGAGTCAATGTCCTATATTTTATTTAATTTCCATAGTATTTATTATATTATAATAATTTAATAATTAAGTACTATTTTCTACATTATGAGATACTAGCTTTCCACACAGTTAAGTATTTACATTACAAAGATTAAATATTGTAATGTAAATACTTAATTAGTTGTTTTGATTTCTTACTCAAATCTTCCATTAAAAGCAGATTAGATTAGTAGTGGGCTCGATTCTAGAGACCTAACCTATACTGGGTGTAAGGGACAGCGTCCCGCAAACTGATAGGGGTTGCTCAGTCAACGAAATTGAACAACTATCACCAGGATTTTTTTTCAGGAAAAGAAAAAAAAATCATATAAATTGTCGGATCGAGGCGGTCCCTTTGTATGAAATATTATATTTGCAAATATATTTTTTCATTTCCTGAAAAAAAATCCCGGTGATAGTTGTTCAGTTTGGTTGTCTGAGCAACCCCTATCAGTTTACGGGACACTGTCCCTTACACCCCGTATGTATGTGTGCCATGTTTTTCCCCGATAGTGCTTGTTAAACCCTTCAACAACAAGAGAATCACGATCTAGTAACACGCAAATATATTCTTCAATACAATACAATACAATACAAAAATTGTTTATTGCACCAAAAAAAATTACAGATACAAAAAAAAAAAACAGAAAATAACAGTAGTACAACACAGGCGGCCGCAAGGCGGGTAGCAATTTCTTCCAGGCAACCTTTGAGTGTTGGAGAACATAAAATAAGAAGGATAGCGGGGTAGTGCATTAGATACCTACATATATATATAAATAACATGGTACATATGATATACGTGTGTGTGTGTGTGTCTTCATATTCGGCCACGGTTCATCATTAACCAGTATAACCTGGCCCTTGTTCTGCAGGTGCATATAGACCACGGCGTGTCAGACCTGGACAGGCGCTACGTGTACCACGTGACCGCCGGCAGCCAGGGGAAGATACACCAGGAGAGAGGTAAGGGTTACTTTAATAACCGGAGTCCGGCGCCAAACAGCTTGCTGTGTTCCGTCGGAGTGTGGGAGTGTCTGCCATAACAGGCATCTTCTGGGTGAGCTCGATCCATCGTCGACTCTATCACTGTCATCCCTGACCTTGTCTAGAGTCAAGAGCAAACCCATTTGTAATAAAAGAAAATAAAAAGATATAAACTGACAAAAAAATTGCTGTCTTAGAAGAGTTATTTCGTATGGAAGCAATTTTTTTCATGTTACGACCTACATTCGAAAAGTTAAAGGCTCGTATTTATAAAGCGATCTCAAGATTGAGAGCAATATTAAGTATGGATTTGACAGGTCATTTTGTACTGATATGACATTTCTGATACGCACTCAAAACTCGCTGGCAGTCTCAAGTGCTGATCATAAATACGGGTCAAAAATCCCTATACTCATTCCTTACATATTGTGCCTACTTTACCAATCAGAAAAGTAGTAAACTTCACTAGAAGAGCAGCATAATAAAATAAGGAAAGGTAAATACTAAGCATATTTTTTTTTATTACTAATGAGCGCGGCAGGTTTCTGTGCTAGGGGCATTTGTGCACTCATCCATATTAGATTCGTATCGAATTCGTATCCGATTTGGCCTTCCTTGTAATTTATCAGCTTGAGCACCCATCCATATAACGTCTCAAATGTTTTTTTTAAATACGAATTCGATACGAAGCTAATATGGATGAGTGCACAAACGTCATTATACTTATCTGAAACGTATTTAGGTCAGATTTGACTATTTGACGTGGGAATCAACCCGCGACCGACTGACCAATACAATCATATCTCTCCACGCAACCTGCATCTGAGATGTACGTCGATAGCGTAATCTTATCGACTGGTTATCGATGTATCGATAGTGGCGTTGATTCAGTAACTAACACAACTTGAATAAAATAGGTTTATACCTGTCGTTTTCTATTATAAGGGAAAAGAATGGGACGGAGGTATAAACGAGCTTATGTTGGTCCCTACACTTAGAATTCGCTTAAAAACATCAAATGATGTAGTTGACACGTACGTTAGCCTTATACCTTTTATTTATGGTACGCTGCCCCTTACACCCGTAATAATATCACAAAATCACGACCTAATTATCCATTAAGTCTTGATCTGAAAGAATTATAATAATTTTTGAGTTTTTTTTCACTTTTTTATAAATATGAGAAGTAAGTAACTACCTCCCCGGTAGCTCAGTTGGCAGAGCAATGGAACAGCATTCCAAAGGTCGCAGGTTCAAACTCTGCCCGCGGCGCATTATAATAAGTTCGTCTATATTGCTGTCCCTTTCTGTTCGCTCATAACAGAAAATAACAGACATAGACTTATTTCAGTTAAGTCGTGTTTTACCCGAATCGCGGCCATTGTGAATAACCGCGCTGATAACACCATTCATTTGTTGTTCGTTTGTCGCAGGCACATGGGACATGATCCGCGGGAAGATTGAAGCCGTCACGGGGCGGAGCAAGTCCAAGGATAAACAGAATAAGGTATGCGGAAAAATTGTGGCAAATCTGTTCATTTTTCGTTTAAAATAAAGGGTTATTTTTTGCCAGTACGTAAACTGCTGGGGTTGTTTAGCTCAGGCAACAAATTTGAACAACTTGAAAATATCTTCTAGGATATAAAAAAAACATTTTTAGCTTCTCCATACAAAATGTGTAATCAAAATTGAAAAATTAAAAATCACTTTCTTTTTTTGTTTCCCAGAATAATTAATTTTTAGAACCATTTCCGTTGTCTGAGCAAACCCTATCAGTTTGTAGGAAGTCACGTTACACTCTTTAAGTTTTTTTATATCCGGTGTGTTTTCACAAGAAAACATTGTTATCAATATTTTATCTTGAAAGTATGTTGTTTATAAAATTCAATGATAATGATAACTTATTCATGTTTTGATAAATCTTCAATTTACCCCATTAGGGATAAAGGCATGATATATGCATGTATGTATGGTATGTATGAACAAGCATGCAAGCGAGCAATGTATAAGCTCAAAAAACATTATGTCGATGGTAGAGTCATAGGCACACATAGAATATTCTATAGGCGCTAGATTTATTGAGTGGATAAATGATATAAACAGTGATTCACTTTCTATCTAATCTCATATAATATCTCACATTCCTTCAATTATCTTTATAGGTTCCGGAATCAGATGCCATTGCTGAGTTAGATTCTGTCATTGACAGCTATCACGGCAAAACAAGTAAGTATTTATTTTTTATGTATTAAATGTTTAATTTAATGTGCCTTCTTGATATGTTTTATGCCAAACAAGATTTGATATCCATGGGCTGACTATAACTTTGTTTTTCAGTCAAAGAAACCAGCAGCGTATTGAAACGCTCACGGCGAAAGAATAAAGAGTCCCAAAACGACTCTAAAAATGGCGGAACATGGCCTAAGGCCAGAGCCAACTTCATACTAGAAGAGAACTCCACTGGAACCATAGTTCAACCCAGGTCTAGGAAGGAAAGACCACCACTGTCTATCCTATTGAGTCCTCCAACGAAATTACCGCCTGAACCGCAAAGGTCGAACACGAATCGGAATTCGAACCCGATACCTCTAGGGCACGCGCCGCTTACCCAAGTGACAGCCCCAGCAAGACATTCAGTCTACAAATCTATAGAGTCATCACCAGCCATTGAGCACTTCCCGAAACCAGCGCCATTGGCGATCCACAACCCTTTCGCGTCACCAAATAACTTCGAAAAGATCCGAACTTTGGAGAAAGACAAGATGTCTATTAGTGACTATTCCGACCATGATATCACTCCAAACAGACTAAGTCTGGTGCTAAATCCGTCCGACGATTCCTTGGACTACCAACCAGTGACCAGAAACAGAACGAAAAGTCCACATTCTTTGGATTTCATGGTCAATAAGGGACCGAGCTCGCTGGACTTTGTCACTCGAAAATCGCCCAGTTCTCTAGACCATTCTATCAAGAATCATCCAGGAAAGGATATATTAGAGCAGTATTATCAAAGGAAGAAATCTTCGTCGCCAAAAACGGTAGTGAACAAATATCCTTCGGACAGTGACAGTTTCGGACCAGAAAGTTTAAACAGCAATGCAAATTTTCCCATGACTGGGACGTTACCGTCCCAGTCAAAGCTCCAATCACAATACTACAGAGGTCCGTTCGTCAATTCAAACCCGCATTCGAGGTACTCCCACATGGCGAGCCCAACAAACATCCCCCAAAGTCAATCCGGAGAAAGCTTAGGCACCAGCTATGAAATGCCTTCCTTCACATCCCATACACACAATATGTCCGACTTACAACCCGTGCCGAGGCCAAACCGACAAGAATACCACCACACTTACGAAGGAGGCACGTTTCCGCGTAAGAAGGAAAACCAGCGATTTCGTATCCCATCAAACCCTAGTGTGACTTCAAAGAATTCTGCCGGAAAGCTAAGTACTGGCTCTATTGAAAGAAGTTCCGAGAGAAACTCACCCATGCCGACATTTCATGTGGAAGTTTTGAGCCCGGGACGCGGTGCTAAACAAATCTATAAAGGAACGAGAAATTCCATGCCAGAGTATTCCGGTTTGGGCTGGAACAAGCCTTTACCTGGAGAGTTGCGAAGAGTACACATTGATAAAAGTCAACAGCCTCTCGGTATACAAATCTACTGCCCTCCAAGCAGTGGAGGCGTGTTCGTTTCAACTGTCTACGAGAACTCTTTAGCCAGCCAGGTGGGCTTACAAATCGGTGACCAGCTATTAGAAGTATGCGGGATCAACATGAGATCAGCTACTTACACTTTAGCAGCAAACGTTTTACGCCAAATTGGCAACTCTATCACCATGCTGGTTCAATACAGTCCAGAGAAATACAAAGACGAAGTCGAAGTCCCGGGCAGTTCATCTTCCGGAGAAAGTTCCCATGACGAAGAAGTATCTCTATCAGGCTCTCCTACTCCGAGAAATTCTCCAGGTCCTCAGCAGTCTTTGAGAATGGAACAGCCTCCAACCGAGCAGACCATAAACGCGACTTTGAGCAGACAGTCGCAGACTAACAAAGACTTGCCAAGGTTTCTGCTCATTGAGATGAGAAACTGCTCAGATCTTGGGATAAGCTTGGTTGGTGGCAACGCTGTGGGGATTTACGTACATAGTGTGCAGATAGACTCGCCCGCTTATATCGCGGGATTGAGGACGGGAGATCAGATACTAGAGTACAATAATGTGGATTTGAGAAGAGCTACTGCTGAGCAGGCGGCCTTGGAGCTTGCCAAGCCGGCTGATAAGGTAAGAAATTGATTAATTTATAGCATAGATCTTTCTGGTTATGAAAACATTCAGTTTGGTAAGGTAAATTTTTAATTCAGATCATTACTATACCTCAAATAAGATCATTTGGTGAAAGTTGTTCAGTTTCGCTTGCTGAGCAGCCCATATCAGTTTCCGCTCGCATACAAAAGTGTTCGCTAGCTGGTCGACGAATTTTGTATGGGAGGTCCAATAAATTGAATACATGGCATTGAATGAATAGATAGTTGATAGCGAAGCCTTGATTTTTTATTTAATTTTAAATAACGACAGTGATGTAGAATGAAGTAGAATTTGCTCATATTTTACTGTAACAACTCTCTTCTTTTCATACAAAACATCCAACTCCTTTCAAACTTTCCAGGTATCAGTGCTAGTCCGCCACGACTTAGCCCAGTACCACGAGATAAAAGACAAACCCGGCGACGCTTTCTACATCCGCGCAGGCTTCGACCGATGCGCTAAAATAACCTCCACAGGAATGGACGCCATAGATGAATATACTCTATGGTTCAGGAAGGATGAGGTGTTGTTCGTGGATAATACGCTGTTTAATGGCGCGCCAGGGTTGTGGAGGGCTTGGCAGTTGGACTGTAAGGGCGTGAAGAGACATTGGGGGACAATTCCTAGTAAATTCAAGTGAGTATTTGGCGGTTTTTGGAATATTTTTAATTTAAAAGATGAAAGATAAAACACTTCTGCAAGGTAATCAAAATCGATCAAATTTTATTGTGATTTGTCGCGCTGGTTAGAGACTGACAAAGTGAACCCTGCGTGATCCTGCGCTATAGGTAAAACTCAGTTAAAAGTTAAGAGTTTGAAATTGAAATAGATAACATAATCAAATAATCTAATTCATATTTTATCATTTTATTAGTAAAAATGTAGGTTTTTTTTAAGGTTAGTTTGTAGTTTCAAGTTAGTTTCTGTTAATTTCATGAGAACATGGAACTCATTCAGTACAACTGTTTCTTGCCTTTCTATAAAAGCAACTTCTCTTACCAGAGTTGAAGAAGTCCTCAGGCGATCAATGGGCACCCTCGAGAACGACGCCCAGCGGCGCGCCTCCACCACCGCGCGGAGATCCTTCTTCAGACGCAAGAAACATAGAGATAGCAAGGAACTAGCTTCCTTCAGCAATACCGAGCTGGGTTGTTGGAGCGACTCTGGAACCTTGGCTGATGACGTCATGCTGCTCAGCTATCAGAAGGTCGAGAGGCTGCATTGTAAGTGAATTTTCGTATTAAAAGGACTCAGCAGCACCATTTATCATCCGCATAGTTTATAATATTTAAAAACTCGTGTTAATACATATCCAGTATTAATGCTGCCGAGAGCGTTTACATTGTTTATTAGTTTTTTTTTATTACAATTAATATTTGCGTGGAACTGAAACTAAACCAACACTTCTCTTGCAGACGGTAACCACCGCCCAGTGGTAGTCCTCGGGCCCTTATGGGAATGCGTTGCGGCGAAACTGGTCTCTGATTGGCCGTACGTTTTCGGACGCGTGCGCAGCGAGTCAGTGTCAGTGAGCGGGGCGAGCGCGGCGCTGGAGAGAGGAACTCATGTGGAACCGCGGCCCAGGAGGGATTCCACGCATCTGGATTGTATCCCGCTGCAGGCGATCAGGGACGCGGCCGAGAAGGTAACACAGAGCAAGCTATTGTGACCATAACCAACTCAAGCTGATTCTGACCAACCCAGACCGACCTTGACCAACACAGGTCGACTTTGACCAACTCAGGCAGACTCTGACCAAGTCAGGCAGAATCTGACTAAGTCAGGCAGACTCTAACCATCCCAGACCGACCCTGACGAACCCAGGCCATACCTGACCAATCCAGGCAGACTCAAAATAACCTCAGACAGACTCGAACCAACCCAGGCAGACACCGACCAACCCAGACCGACCCTGACCTATCCAAGCCGAGACCAGTCCGGATTCAATTTAACTTTTTGTTTTAGGGCATCCACTGCATCCTCGACATAAGCGTGGCTACTGTTGAGAAGCTCCACAAACAACAAATATACCCTATAGTCCTGTTCATAAAGTTCAAATCGTTCAAACAAATCAAAGAAGTGAAGGACACTCGCTATCCAGCTGACAAGGTTTCCGCCAAGGCTGCCAAGGAAATGTATGAACATGGGCTTAAAGTTGAGAACGAATATAGGAATTATATCTCAGGTATATTATATCTTTTTTGTTTTTTTTTTTACTAAATGCTTGTCAGAGACATTAAACCTAAGCAACTTACTCAATCCATACTTTGTTTAAAATGATTTTGCTCATCTCATTTATGTATACAGGGTGTCCAGGAATTAATGGATAACCCTTTAACTGCGGCTAGCTTGACCGATGCCCTACTTGTAAAAAAATTATGACCTCAGTAAAAGTGTCACAGTTTTCGAAATATCGTACAAAAACCGATTTTTTAATAATTTTCTCCCCACGCTCAGTTATTTTCATGCCATTTCATCAAATATCAACATTTTTGGGTTTTTTATTTTTTTTAATATACCTTAATAGTTGATACTTAAAATGAATACATTATTTTAGTACCTATTTATAAGAAAATAATTTAAAAAATAAGTTTTATTGAAAAAATTAGGCAAAATATTTTTAAAATTTTGTCTTTTGACCTCCTACGGTGAAAAAAAAAAGTGACACTTTTACTGAGGTCATAATTTTTTTACAAGTAGGGCATCGGTCAAGCTAGCCGCAGTTAAAGGGTTATCCATTAATTCCTGGACACCCTGTATAACTTAGAACGATGAAGTTGGAACCTCAGGTTGGAACGGTGTTGCATTGGCGCCGAGTCAATGTAATGTGCGAAAACCTTTAGGTGGTTTAACCTTTTTACCGCCACTGACGGCTATAGACGACAGCTCGCGACTTGCCCTCAGCGCCACTGACGGCTATAGACGACAGCTCGCGACTTGCCCTCAGCGCCACTGACGGCTATAGACGACAGCTCGCGACTTGCCCTCAGCGCCACTGACGGCTATAGCCGACACAAAGTAGACACAGATTTATGTTATAACTGGCAATTTTAAAACTGTATCGTGTATTCATTTCGCATATTTTATTTTTTGTACCTTCTACTTTGATTTATAAACTTTTGCTCTTAGATATGTATTCGATTTGTAATGTAAAATAAGAAAAGTCTGATTTGTTTTGAAAATTGGCGTGGCGCTGGTGGCAATTTTTTGTTTGCATTGCTTGGCGGCGAAAAGGTTAACAAAACCAACAAGATTGAAGGCTGTCTTGCTTGCTTTCTGACCAACGGTTTCACTAGGGGCTACTTGAGTTTTCCTTTGGGAATGAGTATTTTTTCGTGTTATATTCACATTTAACACTGCTGTATATTCTCTGGATCTATTCTTTAGAAAGATCTGTTATGATTCCAACAGTTAAAGAACTGTTTTAAAGTCTTCAACTTGTCTTTCAATGAACTCCTAGTTACTGCTATTGAAACTAAAACAACAATTTTGTCAACAGCGGAGATCCCAGCGGGCGTCAACATAGCGTACATGTGCACACAGATCAAAGAAGCCGTCGAAGAAGAACAGAACAAAACACTGTGGGTCCCTTCAGTACAGGCCTGACCTTTACCCCCCACCCCCTCTACACCCCCCACACCCACACACAAGTCCGTCACATTCTGCAACCACTGCGACGACCCCTACTCAGACCAGGAGGTCAAATACTACTCCGACCCTGGGACTAATGACGACAAGCCTAACAAAGAGAAAAAAGCCAAAAAAGAACAGCTATATTCGACAGATAGTGATCAGAGGTACTATTCTGAACCGGATGTGAAGTACTTCGAAATTGATTACGCGTTTCTGAAGGAATTAAAAAAGATAGCAAGAAATAACTGCCCGAAATGTAGACGTAAAAGATCAAGAAAGGACAAAGAACGGTCTAGAAAAGATAAACGATCTAACGCTTTAGAAAAGACTACAGATGCCCCCAAATATACCAAGTCTTTAGACCGGCCTAAGTACACCAAAACGAAAAAACCGACGAGAAGTGTTAGAATGAGAGAGAATTACGTCTTTTGCAATGGCCGATACCACAGTGATAAAGAACACTGTCAGTTATGCTGTCGCATCTGCAATCGATCGACTGACACCCTCAATTCGATAGACGATGAATACTCTCTAGTATCGAAGAGTTACAGTACGGGAAAGGCTCGATCGAAATCGAATCCACCGAAATCAAATTCAGCTCGAGAAAGTAAAAACTCAACTCTATCCCGAGAGCGTAAGAACTCTATTCAATCGATAAAATCTGTATCATTCCTAGAATCAGGCGCTGAGGAAAAAGACGAGACCAACTATACAGCTAAAAGCTTTACAAATGACTTGAAGAAGTTCTTACTAAGGCCTTCGACGCCAAGAATGAGTTTTAGAGATAAATTCATGAACAGTTTTAAGCAGGAGATCGAAGCGACCAAGAAATCGCCCAAATTGAAAGCTATTAAGGGTCTATGGAAGTCTTACTGAACCAGGTAAATTTATTTCAATCATATACAGGGTGTAAGGGACGGTGCACTGAAAACTAAAAGCGGTTGCTCTGAAATTGCACAATTTCACCAAAAAAATTCTTCTAAAAAAAAAAGAACTTATACAAATACCATTTCGATCAGACAATCCCGACTGTCGCCTATACCCTTTATATTTTGGGAAATTATTTATAAAAATTTCATTTTTCTTTGAACAACCGGGCCTAATTGTAAATATTATCATTAGAACATAATGGGGATAAAAACGCAAAGCTAATTGCAGATGGCGCCACTGTTGAGTGTTCCAAAAGAGACCAATGAGAAGACACAAAACTGACATTGATATTGATATTGATATTGACAGATTACTGACCAATCACAGGGAAAAGGAACACTCAACAGTGGCGCCATATAGTTCTCAGTTTTTAACCCCATTGTTAATTTATATCTTATTTATTGTGTATTCTTAATTTCTTACTATTGGTGCTCTTTCTTTCGGACTCATCGTCCCTCGAGTTATAATTTCTAAAAGATACAATTTTAAAACGTAAGTAAGTGTTCAGAATTGGTCTAAAATGTTTTGATAACAAAGTACTACCAAATATTTTGGTGCTAAACAAAGTGAAAAAGCTTATACAAGCTAAAACATGAATTAAAAGAAACGTAATATTAATCCTTCTGAATCAGAAAGGGGTAAACTATAAAATAAAAAGAAAAAACAAATAAAATACCGGATGTAAGACAGCTTCCCGCAAACTCATTTCCTGAAAAAAAAAAAAAAAAAAAGGCGTAAGTTGTTCAGTTTCGTTAACTGAGCAACCCCTATCAGTTTGCGGGAAGCTGTCCATTACACCCCGTATAGTGTTGGAAAAGTACCAGCTCATTTAAACTGTTAATTGCTAAAATGAGAAAAGACAACTCTTTTTAAAAACATACTCGAACACCTTCTAACATCTTATTTTAACCATCAGCGGTCTAAATAGAAAATAAAAAATACAATGATCGCGTGTCTAAGCCCCATTTTCTAGATACAATCTAACGAGAGTGATAGTTTCTTTCACTTTTTGTTATGCCATATCAAGTAAGAGTTACACTCTATTACTTGTAACTTCCGTCAGAGAATAATGAGCGAAATAACTGTCTCAGTTTTAGGGTTACTATTAGCCTATATTGTCCCACTGCTGGGCAAAGGCCTCCCCATCCTCCTTCCACCTCTCACGATAAAAAATAATAATTGTGAACTTGTTAATCAAGTGTGAAAATTGTTGTGAAACCCCAAGTTTTACATGAAAATTTTATAAATAAGGTAATGATGACCTATAACTTATTCTAAGTAAAAACGTTTTGACTTCGTATCGACTTTATGAAGCACGGATAAAGATTTGGTTTGTTAGAAGAGCGGTGCCTTTTAGCGAGCGGCATGCGACCATCCGCCTTTCAAAATCGGGCGCCAATCAACTTGTTATGTTCCATTATAATGTGTGTGAATACTAGTGCATTTAAGGAACTGGGCGAACTCACTCAGCCGTCGACACTGCGTCATCCTCAGCTTAAAGTTGAGTCGAGAGAAATATCATTGCAAATAAAAACATACGGCCATTCGAACATATATATTGAACACCACAGCCCTTTCGATAGGTCCGTTATTCTAGGAAACTGTAAGAATAATAATGTAGTATTTGAATAACCCTCCTGAGACTGTAGCATTAGGTGGTAGAAAATAATGTCTTTGTATTTGAAACCGTCTTTGACTATACGACTTTTAGAATTGTACTTTATAGTCTTGATTCTAAGTATTCTAGCAATTGATATTTTATTGCAATAGACCTGAATATTACGGAGTTGCAAATAACTTCTAGAAATTAGTTAAACAAAGACGCCGATTCGGTTGTAGATACAACTTAACTTTATGAGTCTGGTTATGTATGACCTTTTTAATATTTCAATTAAAAAAGAGGCAACACACACAGAGACAGGATTATAATCAGCTTTTTTGTCGCTGTCTCTTTTTTATGAAGTTTTAGAAAACGGCAGTGCCAAACTAAAATTAGTTGTCTAAAACAGAATCGGCAATAAATAATGTCCATTAACGTAGTGCCAAAATGGTTGTTGTCTGTCGTACCTATTTCAATCATAATAATCTTGTCTCTTTTTGGTAATATAGAGTTAGAAATTGACCAGAACTTGTAGAAAAAATATAAGTATCATTTGTGATTTGAAAATCCGAATGAATTGTTGTTTGAAAAGCCCCTTAGAATGGTTATTTCAATTTAATAATACTTACTTATTTATCGAACAATATTACTCGATAGATAGAGCTATCATTATTAGGAAATATTATGGTTCTATTCTATCTATATCGCATTATATTATAATTTAATATACTTTGCAGATTTTGGTGTTTGTTATTTAGAGATATAGAAAATCCTAAAAACCATAACGGTATTGGTTTTTAATTTAGAACTTTTTGGGCGATTTCGCAGCACTATAAATCAACCTTAATCATTAAATTTTTGCTTCCATTAATTCTCGTAAATATAGCAGTCGATTCTCGCGACATCATTCTAATTAGATAGCCCTGTCACTTTCTTGACTTTCACATAAGAACAAGGTAGCAAATAAATACATGACTTTGACATTCCTAATCTGACGTAAGACTGCTGAAATGACGTAAATTAAGAGATGCATGCTCTATGCTCAATTCTTATTTAAAGCGTCTTACGTCAGATTAGTAATGTCAAAGTCATGTGTTTATTTGCGTCAAACATGTGTCAAAGTTTAGAAAGTGACAGCGCTATCTAAGCGAATTAGAATTAGAATGATGTCGCGAGAATCGTCAGCATTGTGTGATTAATTATTTTGCCATCTTTCGCCAAACACTGGGAAAACGCAATTTTGATTCGCGATCTCAATGATAACCTTATTTTATCATTTAATGAGGCTTATTCGACTTCTTAATTTCGACACAGTTTAGTATTTAAGTTATATTATTGTACAGAAATTCATGTAACTAATTTTATTTTTACCAACGCTTTTGCAGTTTTAAGGCTTTATGCTTTTGTTCTTAAGTTGAAGTTATATCAGTTTTTTGTTCTGCGGTTCTTGAGCATATTAAGGCCAATGTCCGTACACAGCAGGACATTACAAAGAAATAAATACACGATTGTAAAAGTTTCTCCTTAAATTTTTACAAGTAAGAATTATTTTCAATAAAATTATGTGTACTCTGCCTTTTGGGGCACTATTGGACATGCATAATGTAGCAGAGGCTCGTAATATCCGAAAGCAATGAATAAAACATACATTGCATATCAATATTCATGGCTACCGAAATGTACACTTACTGCGAGCTACCTGTTTGTTTTATGTCTGTAATTCATCCCTGTGTACGGACATTGACAATGGTGTCAATAATGACAAACACATTTTACAAAACAAAAAAAGTGTGCTGTGATTTTCTTAAATAAGAAATCGAAAATAAGAGATATTTTATTCGAGCACCACTCGTAAACTGCCAAACCCGACCTATGAAACCTAAAATTACACATATTTTTAGCTGTGGCATAAATATTGCTTTCTAATTTTGTGTAACTTTAAGAATCTAACGTCACTTTGCTAACGTCAGCTGGTAATTTACTGACTTTTGGTTTTCTAATTTAAGAAAGTGACAGGAATACTTTATCAACTTGAAATAAGGTTAGTGTGTGAGGCTGAATTGACACCAATATCCTGTTTATGATTAATCCAGAGTGAATAATTAAATAGTTACCAATAATTATGTTAATTTTTTTACAAACTACACAAACGATTAGTTCAACACATTTATATTACAAAAGATGAAACAGTTAACAAAATCAGAATAGGTGTTAAGTTATATTAATTTTGATCTGATATTAAGTTTAAGTTAAGATTTAGTTGGTTGCTAACGAAGATTATTTAATATTATAATACTGTAAAATAAATCTTTACATTATGTATTTAGAATCGTTATAATTGTATTTTGAAATTGACAATAATCAGTATTTAAATTATTGAAACTTTTTACAATTTAATGTAGTTTCGATTTCTTGTTTTTATTTTGGAAATATATTACTCTGTTGAAGTTTGACTATTTTTCTTGTATTTGGTATTATTTTTATATAGAATTGTTTAATTTTTAGGCAATGTATGTATTTCTATCTACGGCTAAGTATGTAATAGTGTCCAAGATATTATTATTGTTTTTAATTATAATGAAGTTTCAACGAATTGTTTATATTCTAGAGTGAAGCAATAAATCAATATACAAAATGATAGAGATACTATTGTTTCCTTGAAAATCGGCCTCTATTTGGCCCTTAAATAGCTGACGTCATAATAAGTCAGTTTACACTTGCATGGCATTCTCTGATCATTGGTGTTATTGATCAAATCTAAATGAGATCATTGTTATTATTTATGAAATTCGAAATGTGCAGAAACTAGCGCATTCCATTTGTGATGACTCAGACAATCAGGCACTGCATTAAACACTTAATTCCCTAGTCTGTGCCGCGCTCCTCACATACTTAATGGCCTTGTTCTACTAAGCGTACTTAGAAGTTAGTCGCATCCTGTACAGAACACGAAACGCGAGAAGCTTTAATCAGAGAAAGCCACGCTACCGATACCTCGAACTAGCAAAACGAGAAAAAACACACACCTTTTACAAAACACTCGCTTGTAAATAAAAAACTGTCTTTTGTCGGTTTTGCTTTAATTTTATTTCGTGGCCGCGATTGCCGCGTAGTGTGAAGGTGCGCGCAAAACGGAACAGTCGCGCATGCGCCGCACGCTCGAAAATGACCGTCGCTAGATTCGCGCGCGAAATTAGACATTACTTATTTTTCTTTTTTATACTTTTTAAACCCTAACCTGCCAGTCCTTTAGTGCAATTTTTAAAATAGTTTCTGACCAAAGAGTATCTGCTCAAATTAATAATTATGAAATTAAAATGGTTACAAATTCGATGTTGATAAAATGTGTTGTGTTAGTGATATTAGTTTTGGTGAATGAGTGCGATAGCAAAGTGAGATATATAAATCGTCGACTGAATTTTAATAAAGACCGAACTAGTTACTTAGATAATAACAAGACTGCTCCTCAAAAGGAGACCTCACATCATGAGAAGTTCACCAAAGTTAACCACACCAACTCTAACAAGAACAAGAAGAAGGCTGAGGAAAAATTTACATCCATCGCCCAGAACTTCAATAACCAAAGTAAAAATAATGAACAGGCGAGAGGATTTTTTGGCCATGGTAAGTGACCATTTTTTTTATTGACTAGTAGGAAATTGTGTGGTAAATAAAGTGGTAAGGCTTGGATCTGAATCTTCGGCTTCCAGATCAAGAGCCCAACGTCTGATCCCAGTGGTATACATACTTCTATGTCCGTCCACATTATGCAAACTGCGAAGTTTATCATGGTCTCTACATATTATTTATTCAGTGACTCTCCTTACCACGGTTTTGCCCTTAGCTAATTAGTTTTCCCACATGAGTGACTTCCTAGATTTTGAATTTCTTATTAATTTGCTTGATATTAATAAATCTCTCGAGTCTCCATAGGTACAGGTCCGTATTTTTTAATCACTCGAATTTAAATAAACATACAAAAGAGAAATAAACATATAAAACATTCGTATGCCAAATTGTATGGAAATAGCATGAAAAATTAACTCTTACGTATGCGAATTTAGACTCGAGTCAATCAAAAATAGATACAGTTTCTGTACCTACATTGATTTTGAGGTTCGTTTTAAT
Source organism: Scrobipalpa atriplicella (assembly GCA_029255725.1). Lineage (NCBI taxonomy): Eukaryota > Metazoa > Arthropoda > Insecta > Lepidoptera > Gelechiidae > Scrobipalpa > Scrobipalpa atriplicella. Next base: position 50,549 of record JARACY010001050.1, on the reverse strand, counting down.
TTGCATCATGCATGGCATCAATCAATTTAATTTCAGTTCCTATATCAATAACTTTGAAAATCTTGCGTATAGGTACTTAAAAATTGTTCCGAACCGCGAACCAAGCCGCGGTAGTCTCCACTGTAATCATTGAAAGCTCGATCTCGCATGCACCGTAAGACCAAATTACGCGAATCACGGTAAAAACCGACATTAGTGCTTAGCCTAGGCATGCGACGGCAACTTTCCATGTTAGGTATCTCATTTGCCTGCTTCATTGCATTACCTACAGTTTTTTTCTCTAATCAATAAGTCTGCGTATACTTTCTATCAAATCGTTTTTAGATTAGGTCTAAGTGAAAGTGATAACATAGAGGATATACCTAACCTAGGTATGAAATCCAGACTAATATCATGGAGGAATATTGTAAACGCAAAGTAAAGTCTGTGTCTGTCAGCATGTCTGTCTATTTTTTATGTCTAATACTTAGCTAAACCGATTTCAATTTGGCAAGACGATAGATGGTACCCTAGAGATGGAAACTACTTTATACCTACCGCGGGAAATTCTTCATTTTCGCAGGTGAAACTGCGGGCAGAAAGCTAGTAAAAGGAACGAAAAGAAAAAAAAAATATCAAGACAAATAACTAAAGTTTCCGTCTGCATTTTCTTTTTTAAATATGAATTCTATCTTCCCTCCAATTTTTTTTATAAGAGCTGGGGAACGTCTTAAGTTGATCACTAAGTGGTTATTAAAAGGCTTCTTAAACCTCTTAATCAACAGGTTGCGAGCTTCGTTCCTCGTTTGCTCATTTCCATGAAGAAATTGAAGAAGTTTGTGATTAAAAATAACTACCTTGTTTTTTTGCACTTAATTTGATGCATAAAATTGCACGAGCAAGTTATTCTAAAAGTTCTTTATCTGTAGATTTGAGACGGAATGACTTTGCGTCTTCGCGAATTTCATGATTCTCTAAACTTCCTTTCTATGCAAAAATCTCACTTTCGTTTCTTCTATTGAATGTGATGATGATCAAAGTCAAAGTGTGTCAGTGCTAATGAGTGTAAAAACCTCTGGTAAAAACTAATATCTCATCAAATAATTAATAGAAGACCGACTAAAGAAATGCCTAACAATTTATCTGAATCTAAACGCTGCCGTTCACTTTTACGCGCGATTAACAAAAAGCGCGGCAACAACTTAACATCGAATCACCCTCGAATAAAGACATAAAAAATAATAAAAAAGAAATAAGAAAGGAACATTCTGCAGCCAGCCAGAAGCAATTTTGAATGAACAAGCCAGACCAAGCAATTTCTTTGTAACTGGAAATCAAACCTGCACAAGCGTGTTACTAATTATTAATCTAATGAGTATAAAAAATAATAACATATCAAAAATTAATAGGTAAAGGAAAGAAATGCCTTTATCAATCTGAATCTAAACGCCGTTTACTTTTACGCGCGCTTTACAAAAAGCGCGGCAAAGAAACCTCGAATAAAAACGTAAAAAAGAAAAAAGACTAGTACAACTCATGCAACCAGCCAGAAGCAATTTTGAATGAATCCTCTTTGCAACAGGAAAATCCAAACCTGTATCGCAGGCTCCGAGGATTGAGGTTATGGGGACCCACGCCACGACTTGTTTGTAATTTAATACGTGTGTTTCTTAAACAGGAACCGCATTGCAGGTTATATTTTGAGATAAAACCTCTCCCACGCGGGAAATCTTGTTGTTGTCGAGAAATAATTCCAACTCTCAGTTTTGTTTATGTTTCTACGGGAAAATTGTTATGATGTTATGTTAGTGTAGTGAGATGTGCGAATATGTTTAGTTAAATCTTGCAGTGTTATTGTAACCGGAAGATGAGGAAAGAAGTGTGATTGTTGCCAATTTTGATTTCTCATAATTTGCTTAGTACCGCAAAAGTAAACCCAATATTTTGAGTAAATCGAGCAGAAAACAGAGACCACATTCAATCACCCTCTTTTACCTTGAGCAATAATATTATACGGTTTAACCTGGAGCAATAAATAACATTTACGTATGGTGCCGTTTACGGTTTAGCAAATTTCATAAATTAGGTAGGTACAGCTTCACACAATCAGCATATCAAAGTAATTTCGCAGCAAAATAAACAACGACTTTTACGCTTCATAATAATTTTGGGTCGTAATGAATGACGTAGCCTACCTATATGCTGCGTGGGTAGACGGGGATTGCAAATAAAAATATTATTGTGTACAGTATTTTTATATGAAAAGATCGGAAAAGACGGAACTCTCTTTTTATTTAATCTTAATATTTTTTTCTTTTCTTTTTTCTTTCGATTTATTTAATTGAGTTAAGTCTACTAGAGAGGAATTTTGGCCCAGGTTTTAAATCTGTGAAAATATTTTCTCGACGTTTTACATAAAGCTAACTCTCAATCGTGGCATACTTTAGCAAAATCCGCGAATTATTCCAATCAGAAATGTATTTAGTAAATGGAAACACGACAAATATTAATATATCCTGTAGAGCTTGAAACGGATCGTAATTAATCATTGGTCGATGACGTCAGACTCACTGATGTGTTCTAATTGGTTCCGGGCCATGGTTCCGACCGATGCCCGCCAAGCCATTGCTCTCACTAAGCCAACATGTGAAATTAATACAACGCTCATTAATATCATCATGGACCAACTATATAATTAATAGGTTGAACTACCTTCACTTTTTTATGTTGCCTAAAACGAGTAGTTTATGAGACTAGGTTCTCGAAGAGTCGTCGTCGTTTATCAAATTAATGATGATAGAGTGAAGTGAACCGCTTTCCTTAAAATACTGAATACCTATATTCGCGTGACTACATATTGGACAAATCAAATGAAAATTTTTGCTTCGACAAACAAGAAAATATTTTAACAAATACTGGAACTCTCGGGATTCAAATTTTACCCAAAGGAAATATTCGTTGATTTCTTAAATGATAAATTAGGTACATCTTTGTATCTGGATCGGGAATCGGCCTAGTAAAAAAAAAACCTGTTCACTGAACTTACTAAAAATACCAAGCCTAGCTACTACTTACCACAGCCAATTAATACCGCGTAATTAATATTGAGCAACCCCTATCAGTTTGCGGGAAGCTGTCCCTTACACCCCGTATACGGCTCTAGGCCCGTATTAATAAACAGCACTTGAGACTGACAACTTGTTTGAATTCGTATCAGAAAGTACTTAATATTGCTCACAGTCTTGAGATCGGTTTATAAATACGAGCCTAAGTCTATTTTGCAAATACCACTCGAAGGGTAAGCCGCAACAAGTTTACGTCTATGATTTATACCCAGACCGGTTCTAGACTAGGATACTCAGATGTAACAAACTCTACTTAGCTTAGTTAAGACTTAAGACTACAGTAGAGTTACTTTGACATAGATATACCTTGTACAGGAAATTAGCTTTGTAGCGTCTTTGTGCCGAAACTACTGGAGGTAAGGTACTGAAATTAAAATACTTAATTTATTTGTTAGATTTGAATGTAAAATGTACCACGTACAAAAAAATATTTAACCGGTACTTACTATGTACCTAACCTACCTAATTTTAAACGATAAAATTCAGGTCCACATGTAAAATGTAAGATAAGATGGCTCGACTCGACTCGCACCATCCATACCTTATCCTTCATTCTTTTCCAGATAATTTACATCCAAGCCATAAAATATTAAAACAAAAAAAAAAATACATTCATTCAGTACGGAGAATTTGGTATCTTCGTTCGTTCATCATTTTTATTTTTAGCCACATTAACGAGCGAATTAATAGTTGTCCAAATTCTCCAAGTGCCAACTCGAAGCTCTTTAGAAAGTGATCAGAACTTTTGGCAATAAAATCAATTTCGCAATATGGCGTCCAAATTACTCATTCTTGTGTTGATCCAGTTATAAGCAGTGGGTCAAACGTAATTCGCAACTAAATAGAGGATATATCTTCTTAGATCTACAACTACTTTCTTGCTATTAGTTGAACGATTACATCTTAATGAAACAAGTTTTAGGTTATAAATTTAACTGGACCGACAAGTCTTGATTTTACTTTTTAAACTATGTCTATCTTGCCATCAAAACTGATATTATAAAATGGTAAATGTAGGTTACTCTTTTTGTCTGTCTGCTACAGGTTTCAAATTAAACTTTAGGTACCTTTTCCTGGTATTAGCTTCTTTGGTACAAAAATTGCCGAAAAAATTGTTTGTAAAAAATTTACGAAGATTATGTTAAAAACCAAGTTTTTTTGCCATAGTGAGATATTTTAACCAAATTTTTACATGGGCAAAACCGCAGGCAAATACCAAAGCAATTACTTATTTAATAATAACCTGAGAATAAATTACACAGGAAATGGTTCTATGGTTCCGTAGGTAGTAAAAGTGATGAACGATTTCGCACTACCTCTACCACTACCTACAGCTATTAAGTTTTATGGTTTAATTAAGCACAGCTTTAAGTTGAGCGTTGAGTAATTTTTATGGGACAGCTAGAGAAATAACATGAATAAATAAGACGGAATATCATCTATTAAAGTATTGATTGACTGAACATGAACTAACGATTTAATTATCTGATGAACATAATTAATTATGGTTGAGATGAGAAAGTAACTCAACATTTCAAACAGTCTTGATCAAATTCTAATCAAAAACATTAAAACTTGTCAGACTATGTGACAGGCCGGTCTACCTGCCCAGTAAGGGAATAAGGCGTGACTATGCATGTGAAATTCAAGATCTGAACAGGTCATACTTAACATGTGAGCGCGCAACGAAACTGAGAATCTCTAAGATAATTGCGGTTTCACTCTTATTTGTAGCGTTGACGCTCTGCTTACCCTGTAAGTGATAAAGGCGTGAGTTACCTATCTCATTATTAACTTAATCATTCGATCTGAACTGAAATCTCATGTGAGCGCGCAACGAAACTGAGAATCTCTAAGATAATTATTGCGGTTTCACTCTCACTTGTAACGTTTAAAACAATTAGCAAACGAAAGTGACATGGCGATTAGCGACATCTGACAGATTGTATCATGACGTAGTGTCATAATTTAACTCTATAGGTGTAAGTCCAAGGTGTAAGTGTAAATATCTCAAAAAACATTGCGGAATTACTTCTGTATGTTGCAATGAACATTCTCTTATCCTGTTCATTGTTTAATTAAAGAAATTCTGATAGGAGCATCAAAAATACCGCAATATATATATATATATCTATCTAAATCAGAAAAAAAAAACATTTTTACAGCTATTTTATTATTTAGACACATAAGTATAACCTGAAATTATTTAACCTATTCGTAGGTTACGTAAATCATCATACCAGAATTAATACGGATAGGTATAATTATATTCTAATTTAACGAGAGGGCCCTGTTAAATTTTTTGTCAAAGAAATATGGCGATGTCCAAAATAATGAGTTTGATTTTATCATAAATATTTTTATTTTTTATTTGTTACAGGATCGATTCGATGGAAATGAGTAGAATTAATTATGTACGATCGATAATTCTTAAAGTTTTAAAGTCAAAGTCAAATAATTTATTTCCAAATAAATTCTTACGAACACTTTTAGAAAGTCACAGGCGAGTCTATTACAAAGAAAATTGTATCAATGTCACAAAAGAAATCAAAATAAAAAAAATATATCACAATGATGAAGAAGCACGAGAAACTCGCACTTTAGTTTTTAATGTTACTTTATACACTACAACATCCATTTTAAATGAAGTGGTATTCTAATATGAAAATACTTAGTTTAATCGTAGTAAGGTTAGGTACCTAATTTAAAGTAAAATTATTTTGAGAAAACATTTGTAGGCTTCATACACGTAAGCTCTTAAACTACAAAGTAGGTAATGCTTAGATTTCTGAATTTAATAGAATATTTGAGTAAGTATTTTACCTTTCCGAATTTCAGCATTAAGTTTCAGCAAAACTAAGCATCGCCTAGCTTCATTACCAGCATAACATCGCACGCGAGCATTTATTATGTAAATTACGAGCTCCAATTTTTATATTTATATTTTGAACTCTTCAAAGGGAACCGTCAGACCGAAAAATTGAATTGATAAAAGGTACACATATCTGGGAAAAAATTCTCATTTTTCATAATTCGTTTTGTGCTACATCGCCTGTAAAGGTTATTGTTATATTTTTTTTTTACGGATTCTGATTTTAGATAAATAAACTGTAGATCAAGCGTGAAAATTGTTTCAAGTTAAAGGAGGATCATATTTGGGGTGGGATGGGATCTACCTCCTAGTGGTCCACCCCGGGCAACGGCAACACAGGCTAGCATGTTAATAAATCCGGCTGAATGATCCCAACAAAGCGGTGGTAGGCAGTGGTGCCAAGTGCGGCGACTTATCGCCATTTAGGCTATCTTGAAAGGTGCCGCGGCGACCAAAAATTGGGAATGGCGACTGGTCGCCATTTAGGCTATCTCGAAAAAATATTAGGCGACACTAGGCTACTTCAAGATTAAAAGAACTTATGACAGAAAAGTTGGAATTTTCTTAGTGAAACGAAACGCACAACTATACCACAGATTGGATAGAGCATCAGTGCCGCTTTTTTGTTCTTAATTTAGATCATTTGTATATGACACAAAGATGACAGAGACATACATATTTCGTATAACACATTTCTTTCATTGATTGTTTAAGTCGCACGAAAACTTAAGCATTTTTATTTTGTCCGAAAGTTTAGTCATAAGTGTCCTTAAAAAGTATATGTACTTATAAAAACAAGCATTTATTTAAGCCATCCTGTCCTTTTCGGTTTCATGAGGCAAAAAAGTAGCCATTTAGGCTATTTTTCTAATTTTTAGGGCGATTTTAGGCTACTTCACCTTTAAAAAAAATTGGGCGATTTTAGGCTACCTAGAATTCATTTTTCTGCGACTTTACGTCGAAAAGACTTGGCAACACTGGTGGTAGGCTCCGCAAGGGGCCGCCTGGCTCGCTACCACCGGAGTCCGGCGCCAAACAGCTTGCTGTGTTCCGTCGGTCCGTGAGAATGCCAGTGCCTTAACAAGCATCCTCTGGGTTTGCTCGCTCCATCGTCGACTCTGTCACGGTCATTCCTGACCTAGGTATCTAGAGTCAAGGACAAACCCATTCCGAATAAAAAAAAGGTGTGAATCTACCCATGAAACTGAACAACTTTCCCTAAGGAACATAGGTCGAAATACGAAAAATAAATTTTAGCTTCCATACAGAATGCATCAGCTGATAGCGCATTTTTTAGTATGGGAAGGCAATTTTTTTTGGTATTTCGACCTATGTTCCTTAGGGAAAGTTGTTCAGTTTCATGGGTAGATTCACACATTTCACGATGCATATACCCTTTATGTTACATGTTGTATTATTCTTTGGCCCGTATCTATAATCAGCTCTCAAGAATGACAGCGAGTTTGAGTCCGTATCAGAAATGTCATTTCAGTACAAAACGATCTGTCAAATCCATACTTAATATTGCTCTCAATCTTGAGATCGCTTTATAAATACGAGCCTTTGTCCACTACAACGTCCACGGAAATTATACTAACCGTTTGTAATCGGGTAATGGCTATTTTCAACTTGACCCAGATCATGAAATTAAGTTAATTTTATGCTAATTATACTTAATGGAAAGTGGTCTATATGATGCATGCTACGCGTTCACTTTCATTCATAGGTAAAACATGTTCTTTTAATAATTGGTTAGAAAAACGCGTTGTTGCTGCTTCTTACGGGGTAGGCAGGGTATCAGTGGCTTATTGAAAACAGTTTCTGCCACAACTGAAAATGTGGAGAGTAATTATAGAAAAAAAATTACGATAGAGTGGCTTAATTACACGTATCTATTAATTACGTTAGATCTGTCTACTAGTTGGGACTTTGTAATCGTATATGCTTAGAGTTTTCGGTCTGTGGAGTTTTCAGGCCCCGCCGTGCCAGTTGTACCATTTGACAGTACTATTGGATGGTTGCATGGTTGCCTTCAATATCTTCCTTTTTAGGCTAAATAAAACCTCCTTTCCCTATTATGTTGAGACTTATTCACCACACGCTCGACGGTAGCTAGTACATAAATAAATACATAAAAGTTTATGTGCCCCAATTTGTTTAGCTCTGGAGGGTATTTGCATTTATGATGCGGTCGTAAAAGGGACAATGGCGGGGGTTTTGTTAACTGTACCTACTGTGAGCCACCTGATATGTGGAATTTACTTACGGTGCAGTAAAACGTAGATATTTTTGTATAAAATATGTATTTTTACTAGCTTCGCACTCACACGCGGTATCACCTATGGCTAAATGAGTTTTCTTGTGGGAATGAAGTATTCTCCTCCGGTAAAACTTGCTTATTTTCCGAGCACTCGCGAAATTCTATTTCAACAGCCTAGTAGCAAAGAAATTATAATATTTGCTAATAGAGACTCTTTTCTTACACTTTAATTTTAACTCAGGGTTTTCTGAAGACTCAAAACTATCTTCTACTTTACTAGAGCTTAGAGCCCATGGTGTAGGTTTACTATACACACACTTAATGAATTAGCTACACTAACACAGGCCCTTTAAGCTTACCAGAGTGCACCGAACCTTAGATAAGTTTTATATTGCTACCAATAAAAACTTATTTTATTTTTATTTTTTACTTTTGATACACACAGTAGTTACTTTAATGAAAACTAGGTAGGGTAGGTCTAGCTAGGTACATCACTTCATCAAATGAAATGGGATAGAGTAGCTGAAATGATACGAATCAACTTACCTGTTCCTTATCGAACAAGACTATCTACTTAAGTAAATTCGTACTTACAAGACGCTATGTTGTTAGCAGATAATAAATTGAAATTCAAGATGTAATGAAATTCATTGAAACCATTTAAGAACCAATACGTTTAATGTAATTGCTTCTCATGCTGAACTTGGCAAGTTATCAGAGCCTTGGGCCTTAATCCATACATACATATAATCACGCCTTTATCCCTAACCAAAGGGTCAGGCAGAACGTCAACGACAAAAGTTTTGAGGGTTATAATTCCAGATACTTACTTATACTGCTGCGGCTCAGGGACCCAAAGTGAGTCTTAGATCTGTATATTGCTATAGTGACAGGTTGTCAGTCCATCGCCTTACAATTCTGAAAGCCTGCTGCTGGCACATTCTATGTTTTTTCCATCACTCCCAGTCCCAGTCCAGCATGTAAGTACCTACAGTGCACCCACAAAGTTAATATAAAATATAATTTTGTAAAACTTTTCAGTTTGGTTAGGTCAGCCTAACCTTTTTCACAATAGACCTAAAGGTCACAGTGGCTGTTGGGCTGTATACTTAGTATCAAGTATATCAACTCCTTCATATAAGAGATCAGTACTGTATGAATCACCTGATTTTCTTATAGTACCTCATATTATGATTTCTTGCTTCGTAATCGTAACATTATAGATACCTCATGTCATCATAATTATCGTGGACCATGCTCTTCGCTTCCACTTTCAAGGGTCCTGTTCCTGTGCCCGATTCATCCTCTCTTATCTCCATATCAGCTGTTACTTCTTCTCTGTTTATGAACCTTAGGTGGTTTTAAAATAACAAACCAAATTATTGTATTAGAACGGGTCTGAGCGCGGTTGGTTAAACTTGGTATTTTGAGATAAATACCTTTGCCCGACATTTCGATCGCGCTGCTGCAATCGTGGTCGCGAGCTGACTGGTGCGGCGAGGTGAAGTCCGCTGCGTGATGAGAGTATGTTGCACTACCCTCATTCACTATCCTCGGCTTGTTTATATTGATCGTTCGGAACAATACGGCACACAACACTAAAAAACAAACATTAACAAACCAAAGTTCAAAGATCATCGAGTTCGTCAACCCTCCATTCAAGACGGATGAAGAATAAGACCTTTTCTGTAACTGCTTCTCATTAGCAACTTGGCAAGTTGCCAAAGAATAGAAATACCTTATTTGTGCAAAGAAGCCTATCTCATTTGGACCTAGCGCACTTACCTACGATTACAGGAATATAGAATGAACTTGTAATTAGAAAGTCGAATGATATTGAACGCAAGGGGCGACATGTTTCGCATAAAAACTAGGCATTCGTGCAGGGAGGTATTTAGGGAAGAAAGCAGGTATACTAGAACCGTGGTACTTTATTCTTCCCATAAGATTTTAGGCGTATTCTTAGTCGCCTTTTACGACACCCACAAGAAGTTATGGGGTGATGCTATTCTAACCCGGCACCACACGGGCTAAATTTTTAATTTTAATGTGAATGCGGAGAATGCGGCCCTGGCCTTAAGTGGAAGCCTGCAGGACTGCGGGTAGGGGCGGACTTAGGGAGCTGGAGAAGGGGGTTGCTAAACATTTTACCTATGAACCGAACAATACAAATATTGCAATATTATACAGCTGATATAACTAGTTCAGTAATGCTACAAATGAAAACAACATTCAATAAATGAAAATGTATTGTCAATAAATAGTTAAAACTATTAGTTTTGTATGATGTATTGTCAATAAATAGTTAAAACTATTAGTTTTAACTATTTATTGACAATACATTTTCATTTATTGAATGTTGTTTTCATTTGTAGCATTACTGAACTAGTTATATCAGCTGTATAATATTGCAATATTTGTATTGTTCGGTTCATAGGTAAAATGTTTAGCAACCCCCTTCTCCAGCTCCCTAAGTCCGCCCCTACCCGCAGTCCTGCAGGCTTCCACTTAAGGCCAGGGCCGCATTCTCCGCATTATTACCGCCCCAGCTGGTTCCGTGTTCCCGTGGTACACTTAGCGAGACTGAAGACGACCCCTCATTATTTTCCTGTCATATTATGGTTGTGGTTTTTGTGAATCATATTTTTCTGGTTAGCTAGTGGGAACTGTTGTAAACATGGTTAAGCATCAGCTCACTGTCCACTGCTGGACATAGGCCTCTCTCAAGATATGTTATTGGTAAACACATTTCTAGATTTTTGCCATTAAAAAGCAGCATAAAATTTTCCACTAGGTTAATGATGATGTTCTGACTTCCGACAATTTTAAGTTTCAGATACTGCACTTTCTTATATTGGTTGGAGAAAATGGAGAAGATGCTTACTGATATAAGTAGTACCTACGAGTATGAATAATCACTCCTTAAATTTTCTCATTCATGGTATGCCTATAATGTGATGAAGAAAAGCTACCTTGCTCGTAGCATAAAGTTGGAATTACGGGTATACTTTAGAATCATTTAGAATTTTAGAATATTCTAATAATCATCATAATTAGCCCTCATCCAAATAGGCCTTTTCCTATTGCGCCAATCCTCATGGACCTGTACCAAATGCATCAGGCAGTATATTTCATAGTATGTATCATCATCATCATCATCATGGGGAGCCATCTTCATTTTTTTTTTAAGTTTGGACCAAATACTGGCCCATTTGGTAGGTATTTTATAGTATGTTGTATTTAAATGTATTATATGCTAGATCGTAATTGTTGTTCAAAACAAACTGTGTATAACATTGCGCAGAAGTTTACGCGTTTCGTTTCGGCAAAAAAGGCAACTTTCGTTTCGTTCGGAATTAGACGGAGCGAGTTCAGAGAGCTGTCTTCGTTCGTTTTTGCACCGGGCTAAACAAAAACAGGCGTGTGTAGGGCTGACACAAACAAAATTTCATTGCCTATCTAATATTCAAGGTATCAAGGTTAAAAACCAAACCAAAGTTAAAACATACTTACTCGAAAACAGGCCCATATAGTTTTTTACAGCGTCCACTTGACGAGTAAGAAATAACAGATCACTAATTTCACCGCTAAAAACTAAGCCGCCGTAGCTTAGATGGTTAAAGCGTTGGGCCGGTTTTCCAAAGACGCGGGTTGTCGGCGGATGAAGTTTTTGATTTGTTATTTCTAATATTATTTAGGCCCATATAGGTCTCAGTAAGCGCTCTATACTTATTTACCCTGGTTTGCCCCGGTAAAGCGCCAAACATTGGCTTCTGTAAATATTGAGGAAATTTTAGAAACTTTTGTATCACTGTAATTTCAGTTATTAGCCCAAATCAATATTCTGACACGGTCAGCTACGCTCCCTAGTGGCTTTGCGATTTTGAAACACTTTACACATTTACTTTACAAGAAAAGTTGATAAGACGACTTGACTATACTTAGCTATACTAAAAATATAAATAGTTATCAATAAGTAATCAAGATAAGTAGATAATTACTTAAGATTAAAGTTTTGCGCCTCTCAATTCTCTCGTCCCAAAGGCTTTTTATCAACAAAAAGAAACTTTTCAAGCCCCAGGTTCATTAAAATGAAGAATAATTAAATTGACTTCAACAAAGTGCATTCTACAGGTTCATTTAGAAGTTTTCTACTTACAAGTTATCTCTTTCATGTTCTAAACTGGTTTTATAGTAAGTTCTTATGTAGTTGTGCTTTAGTTCATTTTCATTTGAAAGCTTTTAAATTTAATGTGCAAGTAAATATTCTTACTTAATAATTGGGTAAGTATGTTTTAACTTTGGTTTGGTTTTTAACCTTGATACCTTGAATATTAGATAGGCAATGAAATTTTGTTTGTGTCAGCCCTACACACGCCTGTTTTTGTTAGCACCGAAACGGAAACAAATTGAGCGACGAGCGTCTCTATTAACGTATTTAAATTCTTTGATAGTTCTGGGACATGGTTTGTGTACTTTAGAGCGTCAGAACCGACGGCTTAACGTGCCCTCCGAAGCAAGGAATGTGCAAGGGATCATCAATCTTTTATGACACAAAATAAGGTGATTCAGCCAGCATTGTCCTTTCGTTTTTCGAGATTTCGTGCGTCGAGTTAGCGTGTTTGATATTGGACTTCGTCCTAACCAAACTGGGGAAGAGGTCACAAATTTTGTCAATTTGTGATGATTGATATGAGCGGTATCAACTTAGTTTTCCTCCGGATCTGAAGTCCAAGGGTCAGTGATACGTTTAGAAGTTGTCAACCCTAATTCACTTGTAGGGCGCTGCCAAAACTTGGTTGTTAATGTAATTATGTTTTTGCCGTGTACCGTACAGGCTACAGGCAGTCTACTGTCTTCTCTCACGGTAAATAACAGACGAATAATGGAGTTACAAGTTTTTGGCAAAAACACACAGGCAAAACTAAGTAGTTCACTACACTTTATTACAAGAAATATTGCGGATATCTATTATATGCCTGATTTTACTATTTACCTACGGTAATCTGGTATTTACTTACCGAATAGTCAGTTTGCTTGAAAAGTGTCTAATCAATCATACACGCAGAGTGACAATTTTGTATTTTATTTAAGAGAGTGTGTTTTACACGAAAATACGTTTTAACTTCAAATAACAATGAATATTCTGTCTATCTTTTTTTATACCCTTCCGCTTTTCAAATGCTTAACAGGTTAAAAAAAGGTGATTGGTGTCCTCATTTCCACGACCACGCCAGGCAGGAACTCAGCGAATGCCTAGATCTGCAGGCTAGCCTGACCTGAACCGTTATGGGTATAAAGGGTCCTAGATTCCTAGTCCTGCAAATCCTGGGATGTACTTACGATAGACTCGTACGTACGTAGCTTGAACAATGAGTCAAGAAGAAAAATGATCCAATAAATAAGGTCCTAGATATAAGATACGAAAAAATGCACTTTATTCATTTGACTTGCGTACATAAAATCACACCCTCATTCCTTCCGGAGCATGCTGGGGCGCAACAGCTAAAAAATACATTTCTTGCCTCGTCTAACTTTAAGGTTCATTTTAGATATGATTGCAATACATTACTAATAGTGAAGGGTTGTCAGCTCTTCCGAGATCGTAACAGTTTCAGTGTATATTGACTGACTTTTACAGTCCGCCAGAAAATAAAAGCAGCTGGTACATTCTATGATTTTTTGTAGTAAGCATGGGAGTTATTTACTTACTAACTACCAAGTATAATCCTAATACCCAGTATATGATCCGAGGCTAGGTAGATCCTATCTAAGACTGAGACGCCGTTTAGGATTTATTAAAGGTTCAGTGTCTAGACTACAGACATTGTAGTTAGTGTTCCCATTTGTCTCATTGCTTGATATCTAGGTACTAAGATAGGTACTTAGTTAGGTACTTATCTAAATCTGGAGTCAGCAAAATTCATGGTGTTTCATGACTCTACCCGTAAAAATTAACAAATTTTCTACTAATGGCGGATCGAGTAATTTTGATTTGTATGGAAAGATCAAATGTTTCATATTTCTACTAAGTATGTTTTCTGCGTTTTTTTTTTAGTTTACTTTCAATTTACTATTAATTTAACCCCTTTGTAACCACTTGAGTCCGACTCCGTGTCACAGATAAAAAAATATACAGTTAAATCGCAAATATACATACTTAATGCGCGTGTAATCCTTGCGTGTAAGCTATTTTGCAACTTAAGGACTACAAATTTACTTTACATATCTCATGCTCAGTAAGTGGTTCATACAACCCTAAAACCCGGGATGTAAGTGGTACTTTGCATCATAGGTTTTGAAACCTATGCTGCAAAGTAATTTGAATAAGGAACTGTCAAATTGCAAGAAAAAAAAAGTTGATAGCCTTATTTCAAACACACGGAATCGGATGATTAATCGAATCGGAATCGATTTTAAAACAAATTCTATTCGAATTTATTTAAATATCGAACTGGCCAGTACTAAATATGACGCATAGAGTCACGGAATAAGGCCATAAAAATGTAAACATAGGATTATGAAAATTATGAAATTTTTACTCTGTGGTTTTTATAACATATTTATAACCTCAAAACTTGAGTTTGTCGATTTATTACTTAGCATTTTATTATAAAACATTAACAAATTAAACAGTCAGTATACTTAACAAAATGTCTACTTGCAAATTAGATAATTTTTCTTACGCGAATGCATATATTTGTGATGGTTAAATTCGCTCATAGTGAGTTGGTATTGCCTACTGTTTCGTCGTAATTTCATGTTTTAATTTTCTTATATTTTCCCATAATTTTAACTTATCTTTCATTCGATATGTAAAGCATAGTGCTTACCTCATGGTGTAAGTCATCAAATGCATACTCGTACCATTAGCGCCCTCGCTGCGCTCGGGCGCCAAAAACCTCGTATGCATTTGATGACTTACATCCTTTGGTTAGCAATATACTATTGTGTGGTTTTACCACTTTAACACCCAACCAGGAAAACTTTTGAACAACCACAAGCAAAACTGCCTTATCAAAGAGTACCTAGATTTGCTCTCAAAAAACGACCAGCTTACTCATAAACGCGACAGTGCTTTAACACGACCGGCTCGTTCGGTAATTGCCTACCAGTGCTACCAGTCAAACGTGTAGTGCGGGTTTGCTTCCCGGACTGTGTCAACTAGGTTAGGTTAGGTCTGTTAAAGCTGTAATAAGTCGTAAACTTGAATGTCCTCGGATGCGGTATGGAATGCTTCGGGCATTTTGACTTGTGATTTGTGGGTGGTATTTGGTATTTCTTTGCGACTTAGGGCAACTTATGTCCTACCCATTATTCTTTTCTTGTGGTAAGTCATATCTACGAGCCGTGCTATGTCACTATAATTATATTTAACGATCATATCAAATTATCAGAACCAAACAAAATTATAACAGTTTCCTATAGCAAGGCTACTTATATAAATGTACATTCTGTGTTTACCTGCGTTGTTATTAAAGTAATGAATGTTTTATTGTAAACTTTTGTTTTTCACCCAAAGGGTACTTTTTTGTGTATTGTTTTTTTCCTTGTTTTATAATTTTTCAATTACCTAAGTACCATTGCACCACATTATTAGTTCTTCTTTCTTCTCTGATTTTATCGTAATGTTTTCCGTCATGAAAAAGGAACATGTTACAAACGTTCTATTGTATCTACATTCAAGACTAACCAAGTTTGTCTAGTAATGTGCCTACATCCCGGGGCAAAACCTGCTATTCTAAGGGTTATTCCACTGTGCTCCAACTATTTGTTCTAGCTTGCCCTGCTTTGTTTTATCTTTAACCATTTTTATTACGAACGATGTTTTACTTAGTAGGTAACTTTTTGGCAAAAACGTTCCAAACACAAAAAAAGGGAGTCAGTTTAGTATTTATTGTCATCGTAAAAATATACCAGTCTCGTTATAAAAAAACACAGTAAGCCAAAAGGGTGAAATCACGGTTCAGAAAACTCATGTTGATATAGGACTTTTTTTTTTTTTCATAAATAAATGAATGTGCAATTTTCAGAAACAATTTTTTTGGAGCATAGTTGAATTACCCTCTACAACTCGGGGTAAAACCTGCTTTGCAAATAGATGAGGCGCTGAACCTATCTAGATTTATTTCAAACAATAAATTGTGTTCGATATTGCCTTCAAGATAAGAACGTATTTTATAAAATAAACTAGACAGACTTTAAAAGGTAACAAATCTTATTTTGAAGTAGGTAACTCGGAAATACAGAAATAACTGATTTTTATGTACAGTGAACTCGCGTTGGAAGCCATAAATACTTGGGCTAAGAAAACAGACTGTTAGCAATTCGTAGTTGCAAAAATATCGACTTAAAAACTAACTTAACTTTCTTACCTGTAATTTTCTATCATGAGAGAACAGACAAGGATGGTAATAATTTTAGTCGTGATTTAGTTAAGTTGTGCCCTCTACGAATCGGTAGCAATGTCATCTCATGGCATGATATCAGTCTTGATAACATCGTGGTAAGGTAGCATACGGGTGAGCATTTAGCCAACAACTGCTGTCCTTTCTTCCAATTTAGTCGAATAACTTCTGCCTAACTAGAACAAGTTAGTTAATGTTTAGACAGAGGAGGTAAATAAATCTAGCACTGCTCATACCATAAACTAAACGGCAACAAACGGTGCTACTTTGACGCACAGCTAGTGCCATAATTTACGGAAGTTGAGTTGTGGCGTGACAAGACCAGTAGTTTCGAATATCATACATAAAATCACGTATGGTAAAGTCGTAATAAAATTCAAAGAAATAGACATAAGTGTATGTAATTCAGAGGATACAGTGTAAAAGTCTGTAAAAGAGAAAAGATACGCGTGGTACCTACATATAGGCACAGATAATATAATACTATATTAGTACAGATGCCTAACGTCATACAACAAAACTGGTCCGTATTAACCGGGCAGACCGCCGGGCAGGCCCGTTTTTAGGACATTGTGACGCAATTAAATAACACATTTACTTTATTTGAACAGTTTTTCACGGTTTAAATCTGTTAAATGAATGTTTGTTTAGAACGGGTTACACGACTTAACCGTAGAGCCATTTCTTGATATTTTTAAAAGCTTATTTACTGTAGTACGGAATGGGACCCCATGATATAGGAAGGTACCTATTACCTTAATCATTATATCATTCAGTAAAAAGAGGGCTCCTTCTGAGTAAACACGCTCTGTATCGACTTTGTCCCTGTCACCTCTGACCTAGAGACTAACTAAAGCAAGCAAGCAATATATCGGGTGTAAGGGACAGCTTACCAGAAACTAATAAGGGTTGGCTTTTCCATACAAAATGTCTGATCGAGGTGGTCATTTTGTATGAGAAAGTAAATACATATATCTCTAGATCCCGTATGTTGACTCTTATGGCTGATATCGTGCTAAATGGCGCTACTTTGACACATCATTTGCCAGACGCCGCCGTAGCACATAAGTTATGAAAGCCAGCAGACGTGAGCTGACTACAAACCTACTTATTAAGCCACGGCTACATCAAACGTATAGAACTCCCAACCTAAGTTCGGGGATGGGGGCTAATCTGCGCATGACCATCATTATGGATCCAAGCTGTTGGATCATATTATTTTTCGGAATAAATAAAAGAAGATTGTTTCGTGCAGGGATATGAAAGACCGGCAGCGCACTGTAAATTCTTGGGTGTTAAACACTAAAGACACTTGTATTTAAAATATGACAATAAAATTGTATGGAATAAACCTTTTATATGCAGATGATTTAAGTGTGAACTCGGCTTTACAACTTGGAACATCCTGGCTCTGATATATTTGATATTCCCCGCCACTCGGCTAAGTTTCATGAATCTATTAAGCTGTCTGAATACCTTGCTAATTGGTAATTAAAGGTGTCTGTCCAAGATGAGATAGCTGAAGTCTGGCAAATGAAAAAACTGCTAAAATCACTTTCACCTTGACATTCTGTAATGGGGATTTTTTTCACGATACTTGTGTGTCCCTGCAGAGGGCGCTGAAACTGGCTAATAAAACGTTTCTTTGCACGGAAAAATCTATTGACTATTTATATCTTTTCTAAATCTATCAAATCAATCTTTTTTGACTGAAAATTTTCTCCGGACCGAGCAAATTAAAAACCCCAATTGGAAATGATATCCCACAATATTTAGAATATTTTTGTTTCTCTCCTTACCTGAGTCTGTGCCAATGGCATTTTTACGAGGGCAAGGTTATTCCTACGGGAAATATGTGGAGAAACGAGAACCGAAGACCCTTTTCTTACCTTCCAATGATTTGAGTCAGGTATAGCTGTTGATCTTCGTCAAGTCGCCTGTCGTGGTCATGGGTTGGTTCGGGGGAAAATGGGAATCTTTAATGTTTATTTGTTTACAGTAGCAATCTAAGTCTGTAAAATATAAATATTACAAAGTCTTTAACCTCGATTTGCCTAAGATGAAAATAATCATTCATTGCTCTACATTTTCAAAAACTTCATGAGTATGTCGTAGCTCTTAACTGTCGCATTAGGCCGAAATACGAAGCGCCAATAAATATGGGTGTAATGGGCGGTCTGTCAGTGTTTCGGGGACTTGTGCAACCGGTTAGAGGGAAGATATGTCTCTCTGGTAGTGCTTTTTGTAGGTTTATTCCTGTCTAATACTGTGTGAATAATATACTTACAAAATAATTGAGATTTCTCTTTGATAAAATAAATAGTTACCTATCTATAAGATATTTCTTTGTTTGTTGTGTAACCGCTTGTCATATTATACGGGGTGTAAGGGACAGCGTACCGAAAACTGATAGGGGTTGCTCAGTCAAGGAAACTTAACAACTATCACCAGGAAATTCTTTCAGGAAGTGTTTTTTTTGTATAAAACATGATAAAACTATATTTTATTTGCAGATAGTTAAAACTTCTAGAGCACAATAGTAAGAAAATAATTTGGGTCAGCTTTAAATAATACAAAACTAACCTAACCTAACCTAACCCAACCATCAAATGTTACGTCCTGTGACTTGACAATCCATGCCGCTCTTTCCTTACACCCTTCCAATCTAGAATGTGTTTACATCAGACGACTCAAACAGTCCAATAAAAACTTATGGTAATGCTCATCGCCTGTGCTAAATGGTCCCTTTCTGTAATAAACTTCAGTTACGCCTGACGGTTTGCAAAAGGCAGTTCCGCTAAAATATTCATAACGTGAGAATTACAAAGAATTAAGTTTATAATAAATTGCAAGAATAAATAAAAGATGCAATTTTGTTTTGGGAAATCATTGAATCCCATAAAATAAGCTCAAAATCTTTTTTAAGTCTTTCATTGCTGATAGATGATGATGATAAATTATACGATTGTTTGTTAAATTTATACAATTTAACTTCAATTAGTGATTTTATAAGATTTGGTAGATGATATTGGATTTAAAAGAAATTGGATCTTTGCGATATAGGATATTTTTTATATTAGTCAAAGTCTTTGTCAACGTAGCGAAAATTCGCTGAAAAATGTCAATGATTTTAGGAGACTCTACGTTAAAATATATAGGCGTAATTTTATTACGAAGCAAGAATGTAAAAGATTTTAGTAAAACTAAACCCATCTAAATCACTATTGATTTGAGTAAAGTGAATAATGTCTGCAATACTCACAACTGAAGCAAACAAATCAAATACCTGAATGTGTATGTGATTGATCGCACCAATACACTGTGTAGATTGCTGTAGATAGCTGTAGGCACTGGCCTATATGTACGGAGAAGACATCATTCAAGCATTTCCATGCCCATTTAAGAGAGGTGCTTGAACCTCTCTTCATACTAGCGGTCAGATTCGTTTTTTTTTTATAAAAAGGAGTTAAAAAAGTGTAGGTATATAATATTATAAACATTTACCTCAATATAAACGTTTTAAAATTAAATACGGGCGAAAGTGGAGACGTCTTATTGAATTCTGGGGACATGTCTTATATTCATAATGGCTGTTCCATATACGCTAGTATAATAGTAGTTCAGTGGCTGTAGATGGAATATGTGGTTTATCTACGTGTGTTCAGACAATGTAATGCATTGTACGGGACGTGAAAGAGATGGATTTGAAGGGAATCTGGTCTGGAAAATAGCAGGTCATTTGGACTTAGGTGTAATAAGTGTTCTCTGTCGTAAAAGAAAACTTTCTTTTTTATATAATTTTGTGTTAGTGGACAACTTACAAAATAATTTATTCCCTAATGGGCTAAAAAAAGTACAGTAAAAATATGTATACGTCATTCACTTCATTCCCTATCATTAAAAACAATTATTAAACTGAAATAACACTTAAATAAGTTGGAACGTGAAAATATTTTTCCGATGTTTATGAGAATCCCGTCAGGACTAAGAAAATGAGCAGTAGCAAATGGAAATTACAAATTGTATTAACCACTGTTCATGTGCCACACAAACTTGCCAACTTGCCCAGCTTACCTAAATTACTATAATTAACACAAGACCACACTCATGATTGTTACATTATACGTAATTTGATATACGAAATACGCACATGCTTATTGAAATAAACGACTGCTAGTTTCAGAAGGTCCTACGTAATTTGCTTAACATAATTTAATATCGTTACACAGTATAAGAAATGATCAGTAAAACGTCTTATACGCTCGTCACTCTTGCGATCATTGTGATTTCGTATTGAATTGCCTCGCAGTATAATGTAAATTCTGTAGGATGGGTGCGTTTCATTTGACCTAATTACAAAATATCTATTTTCACTTGTTATAACGCTAAATATTTTTAATGTTATTTATCTGATTATTGTGCCTGCTACTTTTTTCGCACTTAGGTTATGCAGAATGTTATGTTATGTGCAGTTAAAGTAATTAATTTTTGTTATTATGCCGCTGCCGTTTCATTTCAGTAGCACATCACGCTACGTAATAAGTTGCATTTGGGATTAAGGTCATGCATGACTAACCAGCTTACTGCTTTCTTGCTTTACTGTGGAAAATGAGCGGTCAGAAGAGACACGCAGATCTGGAATTACGTTGTTATTTGCAAATTACAGTCCTGAGATGCCATCTTGATGTCTCTTTAAACAGCGAGGGTTTGATTGAGGTTAAAGTAAATTCTTTGAGGTTTCGAACATTTCATAAATTATTTTCTGTAATTCTTGATGGTAAAAGTTGTTTGATTCTGACTACAACATTTTTTGTCACATTCGTATTTTTATTTAATTTAGAAGACACTATTAACGCCCATTTAAAAAAAAATAGAGATAGATATGTATTAAAAAAATTATCTACTCTATTCAGAAGTTATTTTAGTATACGTACCTAAATAATTTCTATTCACTCTCGCTTTATAAAGTTCTAGATAGGTATTTTTTTTTAAAAAAAGATCATACCATTAGCCAGTAGCATCATACGAGTAGGTACAAATACCTATAAAATGTTGATTCATAATCTAATATTTGATGACTTATTGCCTCAATATTACTGGATTCCTGACCTTTTTAATCAAATATTGTATTTTTGTTTTGTAATCATTTATAACATCTAGGTACGAAAATTTATACTTTGCGCAATCAAAATAGGCCCATTATTTTACCAAACCGCAAAAATAACATACGTCAATTTTTATTTTCGTATAATATATTTGACAGACGAACAGGTAGGTACCTACTTTATTTTAGCCGCATCTTATTTTCAAGTCAATTCATCGTTTTTTAAACATCAATTTCTTGCACGAAACCGCGAAAGTATGAAATATGCAGTCGTTTGTTTTCGAAGTAGCCGGTTTCATGAGCTTTTTCCTTTACGAGCGAGTAAAAAAGCTATATTGTGATAAAATTGGGGTCATGAGTTCGTGAGGTGAAGTTCGAAGATGTACAGTGCGATTGACCTGAAAATTACCACAAAAAATAATCATTTTGGTTATGGCATCTTTATGGCGAGATATCCTTTATGCTTGTCACTTTATTTAGGTTAATGTGATTGGTTACAATACAAGCAATATGTTTTACGTGATTTTACTTTAAAATAAATTTGAAGGAAGTAATAAGTGACAAACAACGAAACATTTTTTATGGTTTTTGAATCGTGTACATTATTTGAAATATTTCGCAATACACACAGAATATACATAATAGTACCTACTTGTTTTAAAGAATCGATAAATATATATATTTTTTTAATATTTTATGGCTTGGATGCCAAGTCCTTTAAGTAAATTCAAATGAAAGTATATCTGTAATTTATTTTGACAATTGACATCACAGATCCAGATCACAGGTGGAATGACATGAATGGCATTTTCTGATACGGACTGTGTCATTCTGTCAGTAGAATTTGGCATCCCCCACCCCCTTGATACACATTTTATTCCTCATGTTTATAGTACTTAGGAATTTTCGCCACGCCATCTACCGTTTTATCTGACATCGGAATCACTTTCGCATCCAAGCATGCATATTACATGTAGCGTGCAAATCGCTGTCATCGTGTCGAATACTAACGATTTGTGGCGTGCATTCTTCCGGCTTACATGGCGTGATGGAAATATGTACGATAGAGAAAGAATGGGTTCCATTTTGGATTAGCTTATTGAAGCAAAAAAGTTGACTTTTACTATAGATAGATAGATAAAAGTTTATTGCATAGAAAACAACACACATGTAACAAAATGAAAGGTAGAATCAAAGTAACAAACAAAACATATGGAGACTAAAACTAAGTTAAATGTCTACCTACAAACTGCCGCATGTGCGCTGAAGCGATGCAGAGGGTCAATGCTCATTGCTCAAAAAGAGCAACACTGCTTTTCAAAAAGAGCAACACTGCTATACCCGTGAGTGAACTTATAGGACAATGTAAATAATACTTGCGATTGTTGGCATTTGGTGAAACTCCATTGTTATCTTTGTTTGTTATTAAAACATTATTAACAGGTACATCAATTGTCAGTGTCAAAATGTCTGAAAGACCATAAAATAAAAGATTGAAGTGAAAGTAAAGATGAAGCTCATTCCGTTGTCTGACCTAAAAATTAGACGCGTTAAAAAGGACTTAAAATCCGTTACAAAATATATTAAAATAAGTCAAAATAATTGTCTAACCTGTGTAAAATTATGTTTGTTATCAAGTACGGTTACTAGGATTGGGTCTGGTTTCCCTTCTGGGTTGCGGAGGTCAGATGGCAGTCGCTCTGTGTAAAAACCAGTACCCTCGTTCAATCCGCTAGATTAGGTAGCCGCCCCTCGAAATACGGGAAAAAGGCTAGGAAGATGAAGAAGAAGAAGTAAAGTTACTAATAATACGGTAATTATTACGCCAAGTTACCAATGTTTGTTACAAAGTTAGTTATAATTATAATACCAACAAAGCCTGTTAATTATACTACTCTATTAATGGTAGTTGAATGTTTAGGCTATTGATTATATACCGGGTGTAAGGGACAGCTTACGTTAAGCTTACGTTAAGCTGCTTAACGTAAACCGACAGAGGATGCTTAGTCAGCGAAGCTAAACAACTTTTACCAGAATTTTTTTTCAGGAAGTGAAAATAATTATTGACTTTTTATTAGTGTTTTTTGTACTTAGGCTCGTATTTATAAAGCGATCTCAAGATTGAGAGCAATATTAAGTATGGATTTGACAGGTCGTTTTGTACTGAAATGACATTTCTGATACGAACTCAAACTCGTCTTTATTTCCAAAATATGTTAAACAACAAATCAAAAAATTTACTAGGTTATTAGTTTTTTTTTTGCCTAGTTGGTTATGGCGTTGGTACGGGTTTCCAAAGACGCAGCTGTCAACGGTTGAAAATTTTTGATTTGTTGTTTAACATATTTTTGACTTTCCCATACAAAATGATCTCTCGATCAGACGATTTGTATGGGAAAGCAATTTTTTTTTCCATTTTCCTAAAATAATTTCCTGGTGAAAGTTTTCGTTGACTAAGCATGAGTAAATCCCATCAGTTAACGTTAAGCTGTCCCTTACGCCCGGTATACTCGTGGCATGAATAATTAATTTCCAATTAATTGAATTGATTATAGATTGTGCTCAGACCTGATTCTGAATAAACATAATGGGCCTTAAAGTTAAATTAAGATAAGCTCTTGTTTTCATGTCTTTGTTTGTGTTGAATTATTATAATTATAACATCCCTTTGAAGTCAACTGTTGATTTGTTATTTACTTTCCGTTGACTCTTTGCCTACCCTGTACGGGATAAAGCTGTGATTTTATGAAGCTTGCTGTTTATTCAAGTTTTTTTTTACAGTAGAGTGAAATAATAAAAAAAAAGCGTTAGTGAACCGAAGCGAAATTGTTTTGTAATTGGCCTATTTCCGTTCTCTTTGTACATTTCGTGTTCATTTTATGTATTATTTGGGTCACGTGTATGAGAAATGAGTTTCAGGACTTTGTAGCCAAAATAAGCTCAAAATTATGCATGTAAGTATGTACAGAAAATAAACAACAAAATAATAAAAAAAGCTTCGCTATTTCCAAGAAAACAAATACCTAGGGAGCGTATTTATAATCAGCTCTCAAGAGTGACAGCGAGTTTAAGTTCGTATCAGAAATGTCATTCTAGTACAAAATTAACTGTCAAATCCGCACTCAATATTGCTCTCAATCTTGAGATCGCTTTATAAATACGAGCCTAGGTAAGTACCACTCCACAAATCTCATTTTCTGTTAACAAAACCATTTTGTCAACAAAAGTCCCAAGGTGTTATAAATATGATACACTGAAACTCTTTCAACATTAAGTGAGTCGTAAGCTCGGGGCATGAAAGCTTGAACAGGAAAATCCCAGCTCTAAGCCAGTGCAGGAGCGCAGCGAGCGTACCATCCGCTGCCAATGTGAGGATAGGAGAAAGAAGACAGGATCCAGGAGTCTGTCAAATTTGGAGGAGTAGATGATAAATTCTACTCCATATTGCTTAATAGGTCGTATGGTTCTAGATCGGAATAACACTGTTGCGGATCTCCGCGAGCTGGTTCGTTTTTCTATTAAAATTGAGAACTCCAATATATCAAGATTTCGCATCCGTTTACTCTCAAGGTTTTTCGACAACTGAATAAAATAATTAATTCAAATAAAAACATGAAAAATATAAAAATCACTGTCACTGCGAATTTGGAACATAGTACTTGGCCGAAAAGATAATGAGGTTTTAGCGCGTCGCTCACAAACACCGTCTTATATGTTCTGTTCCGTCTAACTCACCTGACCAACTGACGGAAACCGAAGAGATATTCATGGAATGGGTAAAGGCCATTGTATTATGAAGATAGAAGTTTAGTGTAGGTATTAGTGGTTAGTCAGAACGAGAAGAGTTTCACTTCGTAATAATTTTAATCCAGGTCTGTGAAGTTAGAAAGGAACGAAGGTAAAAAGATAAAGCAATATTAATTAATCGTACTGAATCTATTCTGAGAGAAGCTAACTTTGTTAAAAAAAAGAAAAAAAAAACTAGTTTCGCATTTTTTTCAAATGCAAATATGATTTAAAAAAAAGTCATGTAACTTTTAACTTGCTCTTGATTGATGAACTTTTATTTGTTAGTCCAAGTACAGAGAACTCAAGAGCTATCGAAGCAATTAAAGGAGCTCGAGCCCAGCTGGCTCCTGCACATGACCTGTCTGTCATATCTGTCTACTCTTGGCGTAATGATGGATTTTACATTTAGAACACTTGATTAAGTTTTATGAGCTTATAAATCATGAATTCATTGGTTTATAATGGCTAACACTATTTCCGGATATAAACCTATTAAAAACTTTTACCAAGGAAATCTAAAAATTATTGGATTTTCCATACCAGTGATGTCAGCTGATTGAGTCTTTTTTGGAATAATTTTTTTAATGGGTGAGGTGTTTTTGCACCTCATTTACTTGGGAAACGTTGAAAGAACTATCTACTCGCTCCTTTTAAACCTTACTCCAGTTCGTTCCATATTTCTCGGTTTCTCGCAACACCGCCTCTCCCCCGAGCACTGACGTTGTTTTTTTTTACTCGCTATGAAATTTCCCGTCGTCTGCCAGACTGCACATGCACACCGCAGGCTTGAAGTGCGTCTTCAGCCTGTTCCAGACCTTCCGATCCTACATCCTAATTCGGATGGTGTGACCATCAAAAAATTGGGAATCAGGGGCAAAAAATCTGGGTTAAAAATAAATTCATTGCATATTTAATAAGGTAACGTTAATTTCCTTGGAGTCTTTAAAATTTTCCACTTTTTCAGCATGATCTAAGACAAAATTTTGGGTTAAAATCTCACTCTCAGCATAAATTGCCACATATGGTAACATTTAATTTTTAACCGATTTAGGAAGATCGGATCGGAAGGTCTGGATGGTCCTTTATGTAAATGGCGGTAAGGTATACAAAATGGCGGTGTACTATACAAAATGGCCCCCGTCCCGTACGCTTCCCTTATCGAATAAAGTCTGGTTACCGGAGGACGCTTGAAGTTTTCTTAGTCATGTTTTGTTGTGCTACGATATTTTTATGACAGTTTCACACAAAGGATGTCATTTTATTTTAAAGTTATTTGTCATTAAACAGAATATCTTTGACAATAGTGGACAGCTGCTAAGTAATAATTTTTTAAAAGTTGTGTGACTGAAGTCTCGATGGAATCGTCTTGCCATTTCATAGCCCTCCACAGCATCGTCGAGAAATACGTATAAGAGCTGGTACATTATATGATTACTATTGCTCTAAGTCCAGCGTGGGTATAAACAGTTCGCGTTGAAAATATATCATAAAAATAAAATGTAACTTTGTTGCTTTTGTATTTAATTATAAAACCTTTGTTTTACGCTGTTTCAAAGCAACATTTTGTTATTTTATTACATTCGTACTAAGGTTACTTTAGCTAATAAGATAAACAACATTGTATGGTCTCTGTTATTTCATAGTAGATGTTTACTAGATTATAATTATCCGACATTTTTAGGGCTTTGTAAAATGTTTTAATGTAGAGCTTTCTCTCGTAAATAACGTGAATATTCTCTTCAAAATTATTTATTAGCTTAACTACTTATATTTTTACTTCGTTTTCTCTTCTCATGCATAGTTAGGCAAAAACTTTGTTATAAATTGAGTTTCATTTTTACAACCATTTATTTTTAAGTAGTTTACATTTTGTAGGTATCATTACTCCTTGATGGAACTCCATGATGTATTTTTTAGTTTAATTCACTTGTACCGATGTGTTTGTCTATAACTATTTAAATCCAATCGAATTGAAATTCATTTTCGTCTTCTCCAGGCGGAATCTTCGCTCTCGGCAAGGTGCTCAACTTCTTCCCGGTGGGAGGAGAGAGGGAGTGTCAACCCGAAGGTTACTCCGTGGCTAAGTCTGGCATCTGCGTCAACCCTTACGACTGCAGACAGCGGGACGGGAAGGCTGCCGGCGACTGCGCTCATGGGCTGGGAGTCTGCTGTATCTGTAAGTAAACACAATACCCTTCAAACTGAATGTCTATCTCTGTTATAATATAAATTGCCAGACGATCTTCATATACTAGCAATTGCTAGGCTACAGAAAATTTGTTGACAAGTTTAGTATAGGCAGGCGTCCACAAATTTAGCATAGGTGTCCACAAATTTGGCATAGGCGTCTAAAAAATTGGCATAATAATATTAATAATATCAATTTATTTCCAGATTTTCATTCAAGGTTGTTAGTAAAACACAAAAGAACTTAAAAACTAGGTGTTCACAAATTTGGCATAAGCGTTCACAAATTTAGCATAGGACCCCACAAGTTAAGCATAGGTGTCCACAACTTTGGGGTTGATGAGTTGTAGTTTATAGTTCATCAAAGCCTGAATTGCAATGCAACGGAACTCTACATTAATAAATGAAAGAAATCCAAACTCTTTCTTAGGCCCGTATTGATAAACAGCACTCGAGACTGACAGTGAGTTTGAGTACGTATCGGAAATGTCATTCCCGTACAAAACGACCTGTCAAATCCACACTTAATATTGCTCTCAATCTTGAGTTCGCTTTATAAATACGAGCCTTAAACTGTACCATCGACTTTCCCGCAGCTTTCAGTGGTCTACATGTCGATATCCTGACGATTTACTGCCCATTGTCTCACCAACCAACAAAATATTGTTTTCCAAAGACAATGTGCCACAAAATTGCTAGAAACCCGCCGGAGTTTTACTTTGTATTGTCAGGAATTCATCTCTGAAACGCTGCGGTGTTTTTGTATTAAATTTCTATTGTTTATGGTTTTGTGGACGCTTTTATATTATGGCAGCGGCGGCGTTTGATTTGAGGTGTATTCATGTAAAGATACATTTAAACAAAATTATGCTAATCAATTTACTGTCTGAAATCATACGACACAGAATTATAAACCAGGCAAATCTCAAGCAAGCAAATCCCAGGCTATTAGGATTATGTACCTACCTATCATGAATTAATTAACTGATTAGTTTACTAAGTATGTTTACTAATCATCACAACACTACTAAACACTATGGATTTCTGTTGTCCGAAATAAATATATTTGTTATAATTTAAATTAGACCACAAACACAGAAGGTAATTTACTTTTATTTTTAATTTTAACAACAATAGCACAGAATAGATAAACTAAAACCGTAGGTAATTTCCTCTGTAAAACTACACTGTCGTCCCTATAAATATTTAGCTCAAACACGTGTACCAAAATCGTTGCTTAAATATGCATGGGACTGCCGAAAAGTGCAGTCAAATATTCCATGCATTCGTCCGGCAGTAAGCCGGCGGCAGGGCCGGATCCAGGCTGCTGGGTAATCGCATTTTCAACGAGGATCTCATATAAACTCTCGGGATTTGTATTAAAATTCTAGGTATAGAATCTGTGGCACAGACGCTAGGGTATGTTAGTTACAGATGTTTGAGCAACTTAAATTTTAAAAGATTATAATGATTAATTTTGTTGGTAATGTTTGCCTCGCTCAACAAAGATAAAATAAAACTAGACACGTGCTTCTATTCTAAGTTTAATGAAAAGTACTGCAAAAAAATGCAGCCAAATATTTCATGAATTAGGCATTGCTGCTAATTTCAACGTCCTAAAATATCCATAAAACGGGTGCATATTTTGGATAGGTATCAAAAATACCTGGATACAGACCTGTGCTCCCATAAATAAGCCAGTGCCACCCGAAGTCCAGTTGTTGATTGATTTTTGTCAACATGCCGTTAACCGGAAAGGGTAAAGGATATAGAACACAGATCTAGATTAAAGAAAACCACGTATCCTATTCAACTTTTTGTAACTTTTCTTACACATAAAAGTAAAGTGTCTCTATTTCTGTTGTCCTGGGGATATTTGTAGGTACAATTCAATATTGCATAGGTAATTAAGTTTTTTTATGTTTGTAAGACTGGGTGCAAAGATAGGATGAGAATTACTGAAGACCGTAATCAGTGGCATGCCTTGGGAAAAGGGGTATATGTTCAGCAGTGGGACTACATTTTTCGATGATAAAGATGAAGTTTATTTCACTGACGACAGATGCTTTCGATTCGTTTAGGGCACGACTTAGGTACTAACCAAATCTTGACTAAAATTATTGCCGTCTATTTTTTGGTTGCTCGTGTTAAATAGACTCATACTAGCTAAGTCGTTATTTTTGCAACTACGAATTGCTACCATTGTTGCAGTAATGAACGACAGCAAAACGGGTAAACTGGCTGTAGCCGAGATCAGAATTCCGTTAAAAATACTTAGTTTTTTTTTGGACACACAAGGTAGATCATCTTGCGGAATCTATACCAATCTAGATCTGATGATAGTACGAATAGTACTTATTCCCATGAGGGTTGGACACTTTGACAGCCTGACAACACACCGGATGTAGCGGCGGCCATTCCGAATGACCGGAAGGGGGATCAGGTTGTCCGGACACGGGTCCAACACGGATATAATTGCTATGTTTGCGTTTGGAAAGTGAACGGAAATTGGAAATGAAACGGCATGCTTTTACACGAGTAAGCCAGGTGTATGTTTTCTGGCACATATTGGGAGGGACGTTACAAAAAAGGTTAAGGTTCGAGCAGAAGCTGAACGTTGTTTTTTTTTGACAATTGTTCAAGTACCTATAAATCAAGTTGGAACAATTTACATTTAATTTTAATTAGGGACAAAGAAAATTGTAAGGCACTCACAATAAAATATTTTAATTAATAGAATTTATATTCAAATCAAAGCCATAATTCATTTGACTGTATTTTACGAGCATTAAAAGTAGGTATTGGACATTAAATAATGGAAAACATAGCAAAATTAATGATATTATGATAAATGAGCCTTTCGATTTACTAATTTCGAAGGAAGATATTTAAACTAACCGATTGCTTTCTGAACACTTCCTTTCCTGTCGAATACAGCTTCTATAAGCGTCTGCGGTAACTCACATATACAGCGTAAAGCTGTTCTAGCTGGTCCTGTCGAGTGCTAGTCATATAAACGTCTGCGGTTGCGTTGATGTAGCCTGACCACAACACCTCGTTTAGCTTAGCAGTCCTTTGTTAAGATTGCATCCAGTGTAATGTGGTACAGATATTATTATAGTACCTATCCTGTCTAGTCTATACCCAATCTGAACTAAATTGTTGCGATTTGGCCAAATTTCAAATGTATTTTTATTAGCTACCCGTACTTCTTTCATACTTGTAACGTTTTTAGTGTGAATCCGTTCTCTTCCAGACAATCAGGTGGATTCAGCCTGCATTGTCCTAACCAAACTGGGGAAAATCTCACAGAGTGATATATAGACAAATATCAAGTTTGTGTTCCCCCCCTGGGAATCGAACCCAGGGCTTCCGGATCGTGAGCCCATGGCTCAGACCATTAGACCACGGAGGCAGTTAATGGTAAGTATTTAGGAAGTTTAGGTACTACGATTGAGTTTTCAGTCCAATAGGACTATGTAGAAAATCATCCTTGCTTTATAGCACCTTCAGTGGTTGATAGGGTTTAACTGGTAACCACAAATCTGATTAGTGGTGGTTATGGGAAAACGTGGACCCACTTGCGTGGTTTGCTAAAAATATTAAATTATGTGAGATAAGATAAGATAATCATTTATTTGCAAGAATACAGTAAGAATAAGGTCTTAAAAATTATATGATTGTACAATGTATTCAGCCTACAAGTAGGCGTGCAAATATAAATCTAAAAAACAAAACATAAATTAGTAATGTCAAGAAATATTTATAATTATTTTACATTGGTCCTTTTAGCTAAAAATATAAAATTAACATAATAATCAGATAAAAATAGCAAATAACATCAAATTTTAAAATCTAAGTATTCTCTTACACTATAGAAGCAATGTTGTAATAACCATTTTGTCAGATTAGTTTTGAAAGATTTGCCATTATGTTGCTTTAAGTAGTCAGGAAGCTTGTTATAAATCAAGATGCACATGTGATAAATATTTTTTTTGTAAATGACTTTGGTAGCTCGTGGTTGATACAACATGTTCATAACTTTTGGCCTAGTCTGTCTTTGTGAAACTTCACCACAAGTTTTCCAGAATTCAGGATGGGAGGCAACGAAGACGCAAACATCTCTTATATACATACAGGGTAATGGCAGAACATTCAGCGCCTTAAAAAGAGGCTTGCAGCTATCATCAAACCATGCGTTAGAGACAGCGCGGATACATTTCTTTTGTGCTCTGAATGCCCTGCCAACATCCACCGAATTCCCCCAAATTATGAGTCCATAGCCAAGAACGGATGCTACATAGCCGTGGTAGGCCGTTAAAGCTGCTTCAGTAGAAACAGTTTTTCTCAATCTCTTAAGGGCAAAAACGAAACGGTTCAATCGACTACAGACCGATCCTACATGTTCCTTCCAATTAAGGTGTTTATCAATTGTTATGCCCAGAAACTTGACGCTGTCAACTTCATCTACCCTATCATTGTTGTGTGTAAGACAAATAAGCTTAGGTGTTGAATTATATGATCTGACCTGCATACACTTTGTTTTACCAACATTGATATGCAGATCATTTGTCTCCATCCAGTTTATTACATCTTTAAGGGCATTATTTGTGCATAATGTAATGAAAGTTATTAGCTTTAGTAAATGTGAAATTGGGGCTCATTAGTATTTTTGCATTTGTTTTTATTTTCGTTTTATGATTAGGCCATAATAAGAGATATAATTAATATAATAATATAATGATTTGGGGTGTGATGGGATCTACCTCCTAGTGGTCCACCCCGGGCAACGGCAACACAGGCTTGCCTGTGAATAAGTCCGGCTGAATGATCCCAACAAAGCGGTGGTAGGCTCAGCAAGGGGCCGCCTGGCTCGCTACCACCCTCTCATCGGAGTCCGGCGCCAAACAGCTTGCTGTGTTCCGTCGGTGCGTGAGAATGCCAGTGCCTTAACAGGCATCCTCTGGGTTTGCTCGCTCCATCGTCGACTCTGTCACGGTCATTCCTGACCTAGTTGTCTAGAGTCAAGGGCAAACCAATTCCGAATAAAACAGAAAATGATATAATGATTATTATAGAGATATAATAATATAATGATTAGGCCTTAATAATTGATAATTAATAGAAGAATCTATTTTGCGTTTCAAAGGTATACTAAAAGTTTCGCCGGGTGGTTACAATACGCGATAACTAATAGCGTAATGTATTCTATATTTTCGTATATTATAATTTATCCTTTATTATTACCGTAGGCAACAATTTTCGTTAGACACGGCATAATTACCGTGTCTATCTAGTACTTACTGAATGAACATTCACTGTGAATAATAAATTAAGGCATAATAATTAATAAGCGTAATTTAAGACATAAGGACTTAGGTATTAACAAGGCGTAATGTAATATTCTTCTTCGGAAAACATAACATTATAGAATTAATTATTAAAATATAAGTACGTTATACTTACTTTGAGTTTCAAATTAATATAGGTTCATAATTTCTAAAGAATCTCTTTGATAAAATTTTCAAGGTATCTATATTTTTCTCAATTTAAATATCGTTATGTTTTACTTATATTTAACTATTAGAATAAAAAAATAAAACAATCGGCAAAGTAAAATAATAATGTTCATTTTGTATTTAATTGTATTTTAATATTAGAACATAGCTAACTAGTTCTTGTAAAATTTTCACTTTCATTGACTATACAACCCCTAACAGTTTGCAGGAAGCTGTCCCTTAGGGTCGTATTTATAAAGCGATCTCAAGATTGAGAACGATATTAAGTATGGATTTGACAGGCCGTTTTGTACTGAAATTACATTTCTGTTTCAAACTCAAACTCGCTGTCACTCTTGAGAGCTGATTAAAAATACACCTCATAAAATGTCAAGCAAGATGTTTCTCGCGGACACACTGTAGAGAACCTAGTAAAGTGATTTGAAGGTTTTTGTGTATTTTTACATACATACATACATACATATAATCACGCCTTTATCCCTAATGGGGTAGGCAGAGCGTAAACGACCCACACAAAAGTCGTTCCGCCACGTCTGACAAATTTTGAGGGATATTCCAGATGGATCTGTATATTGCTATAGTGACAGGTTGTCAGCTCATCGCCTAAATTACAATACTGAAACCCTCATATCCCTTAGCTGATTTTTACAGCATGCCCGGGAGGAGATGCAGCTGGCACATTCTATGTTTTTCTATCACTCCCAGTCCAGCATGGAAAATTTTGTGTAATAATGGTGTATTTTTATGACCTGAATAAACGTCCGTGACTGTATATTTCCAAAATATGACTATCAAACCATTATGATAATGTCATTATTCTATAGTTATGTGATGTGACATTTAGTTCCGGAACATTTTTACCCGATAACGCGACGTAAAGAAGGGTAATGGCGTGTGTTCTCACGTGTATAATAATGTTTATAACTGTACGTAATGCGTTTTGAATGTACCAAGGTGTTTTGGTAATTTTGACACAATGTCACAGAATATTATAATAACTAACACATGTATCGGAAATGTCATTTTTGTTTCTTTTATCCATGAAGTTAAGTCAAATAACTCGATCATTATCACTAACATGTACCAAGCTTTATGTATATTTTTAACCTAGTTAAAAGTTACTATAACTATAATGTTCATTCCAAATCAATGTCCTGATATTGGTTTTTTTTTTACTAAAAGAATTAAACAATTTTTCCCAATATACAAAAACAGTATTTTTTTTATTATTATCCATCAGTTGACATTTTGAGTATCTGAGATTTACATTTTTGTGTCTGTATTCAACGTCGATTTTTTTTAATTTAACCATCATACGGCCTTTATAAAAACAAGTTAAACTGGATGGCTTATTTCTCTCACTAGTATTACCAGTATGGCTACTAACTGGATCCAAAAGAACCTTATTTTCTACACTACTGGACAATTATATCAACTAGACATAGACATGGCCTAAAGGCCTTTCACACCCGCGATTTTAACGCCACGATTAAAGCGCGTTATCTCTAGCTCTATGTGACATTTGCAATTTGATAATGCAAATAACATTTGGGGGAAATGTCAATTGAAATGCTGTTTATGAAATATCGGTTAGTTTTGGCCATTATGGTGCCAAAGAATAGCATCACCCTATTTTTTCCTACGGTATCGTAAAAGCTCACTAAGGGGTATATTACCATCACTAAGGAGCGCTCCCTGTGAATATAACATTCCGCACTGCGTGCGACAATACTATCGATTCGTGGAGAGCATGACATAACTAAGGCTCGTATTTATAAAACGATCTCAAGATTGAGAGCAATATTAAGTGCGGATTTGACATTTTATTTTGTACTGGAATGACATTTCTGATACGAACTCAAACTCGCTGTCACTCTTGAGAGCTGATTATAAATACGGGCCTAAATCTTGACCAAAATTGATGACGTACCTTTCTGTTCTTTCAGGATATACAACGACAGGTGTCTATTTTAGTTAAGCTTTAGAGGTTTTGTGCGCTTAAGAATCGATACCAATATGCCCGCTCAGCGAGTATGGTAATTCCATCATCCCATCTGCGGGGGAGGAACATGCTGAGGAGGGGGTGGACCGTTGTTGCAACTAAAATAGGACAGGTTTTAGTAAAAGCTATTAATACTTCCATGCTGGACTGGGAGTGATAGAAAAACATAGAATGTGCCAGCTGCATCTCCTCCCGTGCATGCTGTAAAAATCAGCTAAGGGAATCGAGGGTTTCAGTGTATTGCAATTTAGGCGATGGGCTGACAACCTGTCACTATAGCAATATACATAATCACCTGTATAATAATTAATAACCCTCAAAACTTGTTAGTCGTGGCGGAATGACCTTTATTTAGGTCGTTTTTGCTCTGCCTACCCCAATAGGGAAAAAGGCGTGATTTTATGTATTTATGTATGTTTTAGGAAAAACGTCTTGGTTTATTTCCTAACCCCACATGAATAGTTACGACTAATCTTAGCGTCAATACTGACAGTCTAAATCCGTCTTAAGATGCCCAGTGAAAGTTGACGTGCACGATATTGTGTGATGGTTACACTTACATTCAGTATCACGTCACACACAACGTCACATGTCACATTGACCATGGGAAAATTGGAATAAGTTACACTTTCTCGTGTGACTAGTTTAATAGGGTCGTCGATATGATGAGGTTTTTATTTACGTTTTGGCACAGAACAATAAATAGTATCTAACGATACAGAAATTTCACTCCCCTACAAAGCTCGCTCAAATAGCGAAACACATGCATATAAGTACACGTGAAGTAAACGTGTTAGGGTTGGCTTTCGCGCGACACAATTCGAAGCGAGGCAACGAAAGATTTGTACGTTCACCGAGGCGATTGACAACCCGACCGCTTTACAAACGGGCGGCCTTAGACAGTAACCGGTTTTGTACCTAATGTGCGGAGCGAAACAGGCCTTGTTTTGGTTCATTTCGCCTACTGTCCCAAATCGTCTACGTTTCCATCTCATATCGTCTATTTCTCAAAAGGAATTCTTCCTAATTTATTATTACTTTCTAATTAAACCAACTGGGTAATTTGATGAACTATTCAATTACACTGTCTTTTTTATGATTATTTTGAAAATATTGTAATTTATAGTTAGAAGAAATTCATTTTGGGATAAGTGGTTAAAATTAAATACAAGCAGAACTGGATTAAAATAAGACAGAAATTAGTCGGCTGTCATTCAACAAGTCAAACCAGTTAAAAAAAACAGGTACTTACAAACAAACAAAATCGAAAGTAATCTGATGATTATCTGTGGAATTTAAAGTAGTTTATTTCACTTATCGACATGTTGAAATGCCAAAGTAATACCTTCTAAGTATGCTCATTAAAGCCTTAAGGCGTATACATCTGACTGAAGCAATTTATCCAACGAAATAAATTTAATATTTTTCATCGTTATTATGATTGTAATATAAATATTTATCCAACAGATAAGGCTTGCTACCAATATAATTTTAATTTTAGGTAGATCTAAAGAAAGCATTTTGTAAACTGAAATGACTGAAAACTACATTTAATAGGTATTGCGGTTATTATAGGATAACTGACAGTTCATATAAGTTGCATGCAAGAAATTGGTGTTATTAGACCTGTCGGATAGATTTCCTATGATGACCTCCGTTTAATGCATAGAGGTATATAATAGAATAGAACACATAATATTAAGCAACAACGTGCCCAGAGAAAGAAAGTAATCCTCACTTGCAGTGTTTTTGATAGAACAATTTCTAGGTTTTAATGTTTTGTTTTTTAATATACAGGGTGTTAATTTAATTGCGTGCCATAGCTTAGGGGGTGTTTCAGTAACGTTAAAGGAGTCCATAAAAAATAAAAAATAAGTCCATCTCAAAGAATTAAAAAAAAAAAGTCAGTAAGTATTTATGATGGTTCCCGCCTACCTCTCGTGCTATAACCAATACCGCGCAACGCGCGAGGTACATCGACCAATGATAGCTACTCGCGCGCGCTCGGTTATAGCACGAGAGGTAGGCGCAGCTCTTGGAATATTACCATATAAAATACCGGCTTTTGGTTATTTGATTTTTTTAATTTGGATTTTTTTTAATACTTTTTATATGGGCTCCTTATACGTTACTGAAACACTCCTTAACCTATGACACGCAATTAAATTAACACCCTGTATAGGTCAGGAGAAATACCCTAAGATAGTTTAGTGAAGTTCCTACCGAAAACCAGCGCTACAGTCTTTGACTCGTTTTCTGTATCGAGTGTAGCTTTTAGGCTATTTAGTTTTTAATTTGTCCAATTTGTAATAACTTTGGTACCAAATAAATGCTTTTTTTTTTCTTTCTTTTTTTCGATACTTGCCCAATCTGCTTTTTTTAAAAAGGTGTTTAAAGGAACATGAAAGCAAGTGTATTTTCTATTAATTCCTTTAATTCCTATTTCCTGCTGGACTGGGAGTGATAGAAAAACATAGAATGTGCTAGCTGCATCTCCTCCCGAGCATGCTGTAAAAATCAGCTAAGGGATTCGAGGGTTTCAGTATTGTAATTTAGGCGATGGGCTGACAACCTGTCACTATAGCAATATACAGATCCATATGAAATAACCCTCAAAATTTGTTAGACGTGGCGGAACGGCCTTTGTTTAGGTCGTTTACGCTCTGCCTACCCCATTAGGGATAAAGGCGTGATTATATGTATGTAGGTATGTAATCCCTATTTCTTTTGTTTAATATTTTGTAATAATCAAGCATATTTCCTTCCCAGTCGAGGTGACCTGCGGTGGAGTGGCAGCTAACAACCTGACCTACTTCATGTCCCCTGGTTTCCCTGAACTCTACATGGGGGATAAAGAATGCTCCATCACCATTGAGAAGGCCTTCGCTGGCATCATGCAGTTGAGGATCGACTTCATACACTTTACTATTGTGAGTTTTGGTATTGACTATAGTATTTTTATCTCACGACTGCCGCTCGGCTATACTCATGGACGTACCCCGGCTTTGGGCAAATCACTACTAGGATGTACAAAAGTTGATAGTTAGTAGGGGAAAACAAAATCCAGGGGGGGGGGGGGCACAGCTGCCCCCCCCCAGCCCCCCTTCGGTACGCTCATGGCCATACTTGTTGAAGTGCGTACGTACAGACACACTTCCTTTGTATGCGTAACAACAGATTTAATATGCCGATCTCACGCACACTTTGACAATGTGCGTGTAGGTACATTTACACACACACGAGCATGGCAAAGCGGCAGTCGTGACGTGAGATAACAATGCTATACTTCTTATTTTGAATTATTATCATCAAATTTCTTTTATTATGCCGGGAACATCCAATTTTTAGAAGCGATTTTTTTAAAATTCAACCATAGGATAAATCTAGGATTTCCTATTTAGGCTTAAACCCTGACGTGATTGTCTACTTGTCAGCTATGATCAAAGCATATCTTGGATTCTACTTACTCGTAGTTTATAAAGCTATAAACCTAACTCTAGTAGATTAGACTAATCATCATCCATCTCTGTCTCTAGTCCAAGATTTTACATTTCGATTTGACACGAAACCTACTCTACTCGATCTTAATTTTTGCAGCTGAAATCGAAAATTCACTTTACTTTTTATTTTTCCTTTTACACCATTTCTTCGAGCCATTCTGTCGAATTAAATATTAATTCGATCGATTTTGACCCCGCGGCTAAAAGCCACAATATTGCGCCTACAGGCCAGACCCAGCCTTTTAACGGCTCATGAAATCTTTAACAAACACTTCTTTGGGGTAACCACAGACTAACTATTAAATGAGACAACGTTACTGTAACACCGTAACGTCGCAATTTTTATATAGGTAGATTGTTGAAATAGGTGTTTTCAGAAAAACAATAGCAAAAGTAAGTTGACAAGGAAGGCGGCCTCATTGCTACTGACATTGCAAGAGAATTTTGCTATAACTTAGCCAGTGGTCAAATACGTAGCGGGCACGCAGTAGTGCATCTAAATAACTTTAAAATAAAAATAGTCACAAATAAAAATGCAAATACATACCAATTTTTGTTGACATTTTTACATTATTTATGTAAAGATATCTACAAGTACAACGTAGATAGAGGATAGAAATCGGGCTCAATTAAATCAAACATTATTTTTTAACCTTCAAAATATAATATGGCGTAGTCTTTTTCCGTTCATAGTCTATGTCGGGGGTGATTCGTTTTTGACCCTTTTTTATCAATGCCAGAATGTTTAATAGCAGTGATTACGTGGGAGTAAGGGCCTTTGGGTATTCTATAATCGTGGAAGTCATTATGAGATGTTCGACATTTTGCTTGCAAACAAGAAACAATTTAAAAAAAGAAATGTAAAAAATAATTCAGAACTTCTATATTTTGAAATGAAGAAATTCCTTTTCAGGGCCAGCCCAATAGAATGACCGGCGAATGTGACGAAGACGCCATGATCCTTGGTGAAGGGAAGAATAACTTCACAATCTGTGGACAGAACCACGCACAACACAGTAAGTAAAGATAAACAGGTACATATAGTTTATACTTGCGATTGTCGGCGCTTGGTGAAACTCCAATTATATGCTTATGTAAGCGAAACTAGTTGGGTTCAAAATAAAAACTGTGAAACAAGTACAAGTGAGTTTACAATTAAAAACATCATAAACAGGTACTTTTTCTGATCATACATACCCAAACGGTCCGTCCAAGATTTTGTAGATTGCTTACAAGAATTTATCTAAAATGGTCAAATGCGTAGCAGGCACGCTCATTGGTATTGATTCGTAAGCGCACAAAATCGCTAAATCTTGACTAAAATGGTCACCTGTCATTGTCTATCCTGAGAGAACAGAAAGGGACGGCAACAATTTTGGTTAAGATTTAGTATAGTCATGCTCTCCACGAATCGATAGCATTATCACAATAAGGATTCGGTTTTGTTGCTTCCGTTATTTTTTTTTCAAATTGAACCTTATTCAAGATCATAACTCTATGACATACCTACCTAGATTATAGAGTCGAATCGAGAGAGGCTCAGATCGATTATCGTTTCGTAACTAATGTTGTAGAGGCATAAGGAAAAGTAATAGAACACAGAACAGTGAAACCTAATAACAAATCCAGATAAAAGCTTCTTCTTGGCAGCAAGTTTTAGTCCACGCCACCTCACGCCTGCGCCCCGAGCGATAAAGCCGACAGACAGACAATAAAACGGAAACTTCGATGAACTGTCCGCACTTGTTACGGTTATAGACTAGATGCGGACAAACACTAAAGATGTGTTGGAAACCACTGCAAATTTAAAGGGCTTCAGAAGACTTAATTATGAGAGCAGCGAAAATTTCTTCAGGTGACTAAATTGGCAGAGGCATATAAGTCCATTAAATCGATATCATGGTTGTTTTAGAGAGAGGTGACTGAAAGACAGTGGACGATGAAGCTCGGTCAGAAAACACTTAAATACACTGGCGTTCATATAAACGGATTGAAGCAGTATCTGTCTGTCGCCTGACTCTGATGGCGAATCTAGAGACTAGAGTGATTGGATAAAATAAATTGGATACCAAAATTTTGATTAAGAACCTTTTATTACGCACAAGTGCACCACAAAAATGTCGATAGTTGTCGTCTTATAAACCCTTCGTCACATATCTGGGGTAGTTTTATAATATCTTCCATCAAAGCACCGCATAGATCCTGTTTTGTCCTATATAGGGCTGTTTGCGAAGCGGCGACCATTTATAGTGAATGTCGGTCTGTCTGTTTGTGCTTCTGAGCAGATGTTTGTCATTTACTAGTTTTATGTTACGGCAGACCCGAAATAATATGCTGTTTTCTTTGTCCTTGACATTATCATGTTTTTTTTCATGGCTTTTCTACAGTTGTTGTTATTTCTATTGTCTCCGATGTTAGAACCGTGCCGATGGACTTAATTTTCTGGGAAATGTTATAAGATAGTTAGAACAAAATAATATCAGGTTTACCTTTTAATTTAGGTAACCGATGATTTGAGTTTATCGGGTCGTTGTTCGACTCGAAAATCCACTCGCTAAGAAGAAGAATGGCAGAAGCCATGATCTGTTGCCATCTATGATGCGATTTACTTTAAAGTCCAGAAATATGTTGAGCTCTTCTTTTTTATTTTCTTTTTTGTTTTAAATAATACCCAAGTTAAGGGATGCCTTTCTCCGGGAGTTGATTATTATACCTAGCTACAGTACATACAGTTGTTTTGTTGGATCGATTCATTAGGGAGAACAAAGCGAAGTTTTACCATTGAGTAATACAATACCCTTGAAGTAAAGGGATGAAGGGTGGATCTTCAGGCGGTGTTCAAGTCGAAAACTTTGATCTGCTTTCAAACATGCCTTTCACTTATCTAAAAGCTATATATTCTTCTTGTTATTGAGTAAGTTCTGATAGAAACATTTATCTTGTTTAAATAACTATGTTGTCAGAGCTTTGCTTCGAGTACACACTTACGAGTGTGTATCGCATCATATTCTAATTTATTTTCTATTTTCCAGTATACTACACCTTACCAACGGCTGCTGAATCCCGCGAGGCTGGCGAGCTGCCGTCTTCGAAGACCACTCGATTGAGGATCCTGATGAGAGGAGGGGAAATGCCAAGACTATGGTTGCTGAGGATAGCTCAGCTGCCACTTATAAACTCTGCGCCACATGGCTGTCTACAATATTATACTACTAATAATGGTAAGACGCTCATGATATCCTGGATCAAAAAAGCATCACTCCATGTCTTCCCGTGAGTGTCGAATAAATCCAGGAAATAGGCAACAGCATTCCCTGTAAATAATTATCATAAACATCTTCCATTCTACTCGCCAATGCGGTTGCCATTTCTGGAAAACCTATGTCCAACAGTGTTGTGGCAAGGTTGCGGCTGATGATGTGAGTGGCAAGATAGAATATAAGCTACCTTTCTTGAAAACTGTAGATCCTGAGAAGAAGGAACGCGTGTATAATCTATAATTTCCTAATACCTATAAAATTATTCTAAAATCATAAAAGGCAAATATAGTATCAGTCAAATGATACTTCATAATTAAACTTCCAAATTCGTAGGTACCAACTCATTTTTGAAATTCAATATAAATCACAAAATAGAAATTTCTTAAAGCGCCTACAATATTGTTGAAAATGAAATCGTGAAATAGACTTTGCAATTATAATCTGCCAGGCGCTATGGCAACTCAAATTTCAAGATGGAAAGTCTGCTTTCACAAGTTTATTTGTTGAACTGTTAAAATGGTTTATGCCAGACAGTAGCGCTACTTTTACTAGGAGAATAATATCTTAATTTTTTTTTTCTTATTTTTTGTAGATTTTCTTGTCTAAGAATCTCTAAGAAGATTGGCGCACTCAAAAAAATATACATACATAAAATCGCCCTTATCCCTAATGGGATAGGCAGAGCAAAAACTCAAAAAAATATACATACATACATAAAATCGCCTAATGGGGTAGGCAGAGCAAAAACCACTTAAACAAAGGCCGTTTCGCCACGTCAGACAAGTTTTGAGGGTTATTATTATTTATTATAGATGACTAGCCTATATCGGTATAATGACAGGTTGTCATCCCATCCCCTAAATTGCACTAAAACACTGAAGCTTAGCTGGTTTTTACAGCATGCCCGGGAGGAGATGCAGCTGGCACATTCTATGTTTTTCTATCACTCCCAGTCCAGCATGGAAGTAAATAAATATTGAATGGATTACCTATTGGTTTATATTAATTTTAACAAAATGCCGCTATAGTTGATCATAAACTCTTTTTAAGCATGAAAATTAATCAAACTAAATCATATTTTCGGTTCGTTATTTTCTACAAGCAGACGAAAATAAAGTCTAGACTAGATTTTTAGCTCTATTTTGCACTCACAAAAATATCATATTATAAGTAATTTTATGTATAAATCTCGTGAGAGATTATTAATTTATCGTTACTTATAGGTCCTATGTTATTCCATATTGCAGCATTTTCAGGTTCAAAACATGTCAGTAAATTATTTAGTAGGACATTATTATTGTACGGCTGGTGGCTTTAGTATACGGGGTGTAAGGGACAGCGTCCCGCAAACTTATAGGGGTTGCTCAGTCAACGAAACTGAACAACTACCACCACACATTCCAAATGACAAAGAAGTTATTTTC
This sequence comes from Scrobipalpa atriplicella, assembly GCA_029255725.1. Lineage (NCBI taxonomy): Eukaryota > Metazoa > Arthropoda > Insecta > Lepidoptera > Gelechiidae > Scrobipalpa > Scrobipalpa atriplicella. The sequence continues at coordinate 7,120 of JARACY010001050.1, read as the reverse complement.
ATGTAGGTAAAATTAATTGGATTGATATAAATAGAAATCTTAATATTTCTAGGACGAATACGATCAAAGATTTGGCACATACATATCTTTGTTCTTTATCTTTAGGAACAATTGGTATAATATTAGAGTCAAATAGTAAGTCACATTTGACAGCTCAAATTCATAATAAACCCTCTAATTTGAAAATTAAAGAATATGCCAAATGTGCTCTGTTAGCTTAGCTCTACAAAGTGTCGATATATCTGTTGTATCGGTTGATAATAACTGAAAAAGATTCTCAACACAATTTCCCTTACAGGAACAATAAAGACGTTTAACTACGCAAGCAATGGTCGTCACCTTGCCAACCAGGACTACAGAGCTTGTGTGAGGAAAAACCTTGGACAATGTGCCATCAGATACTCCCCCTGTGACAATAGATCCTTCAGGATTGGAGGAGATGAAACCCCTGTCATGTCGCCTTATGGCAGTAAGTTGCTTAGTTAGAATATTTATTAAGGTCTGAGTGGCCAGCCAGGACTATAGGCCCCGTATAAGGAGGAACTTAGGACAATGTGCCATCAGATACTCGCCCTGTGACAATAGATCCTTCAAGATTGGAGGAGATGAAACACTTGTCATGACTCCTTATTATGGTGGTAAGTTATATGAAGTCAATGGGAATGCTAAGGTCTAAGAAAAAATATTCTAGGTACACTCTGTACAATTAATATTTGTGTTTGAAAACTTTCAAGACGACGTAGTATATTTAAACATTTGGCTGTAGTTCCAATGGGCCCGGGAGCCCTAGGCGGGCCAGGAACTGGCTTCTACGGTCCAGACGGATCCTTCATACCAGGAACCTCACCAGCACCAACCACGCCCAGGGTCACTACAACAGCAGTAATGGACCAGCAGCAGGCTCCAAATGGTTAACAACAAATGGATAATAACCCTTAAATCTCCTACTAATTGTAGTAGATTTGATGATACCTGGATCCTACTAATTGTAGATTTGATGAAATTAGGTGGAATGTATATGGCTACTTGTTACAAGTGTATTGTTGCCTGCTATACCCGTAGAGTAACAATATTTATAAAAATATTTCAACGTTGACTGTTAGCTTTACTAAATGAACATGTCTGCATGATATTTTTTCAATAATACTTAGAAGTAGTTAATTTACTTACATTTAAAGTAAATAGTTCGTCGATGTTTATAAATATTGCATGTCTGTTGACTGCATCTTCATCTATACATTCATATTTTAGGTCTTTCTTTTTTAAAGTTGCTTCAAGATCAAGTTTTATTGCATAACTCACTGGTTGCAGAACATTAACTAAGAATTAATTAGGAAAGAGTTTATTTTCTTTTTTTAAACATCAAACTCCAACATACAGATCCAATGATGGAAGACCAGATGATGGAAGCAGATAGTTCTCAGATGCAGCAGGACGAGATGGAAGGTTCGGGAATGGATCCTATGATGGACCCTCAGATCATTAACAGACCAGTTCCTCCGCCGGCCCGAACAGAAAGTTGGTGGGATACGGTAAGATTGTAACGAGGTGTCTATGTGGATGATATTTCATTGGAAGAGAAAGAAATTTTAGTTTTTCCGAATAATACCTATAATGTTTTATATTTTAAAGATCTATCTTAACATTTTAAAGTCATAAGTAGATGAAATAAAAATTTCATATCATGAAGCATAACTGAATTTTATGTGCATGATTAGTAAAACCTAATATAAACCAAAACCTGCTATCTGCCAAGCATGTTCAAAAAATATAAAGTATATTATTAAACAAATAACTTTAACCCATATTTTATAATTTACTTATTATTTTATACTTTGTCCTTATTATTACGTAAATAAATACTATTTTTTATATTCTTAAGTAAAGCTATATGTTATACCGTTACCATACAAAATTTCCAAGATTATGCAAATAAAATATTATTATAAATGCTGCTGATTAGTACCCGTTAAATATTACATTTCAACCCAACCCAGCCTTCCCTGGATTGATTACCTACCCATGGGAACTCAATACCCCTCCATCAACAGTTATATACCCAGTAGAACCCTGTAGTTAGCACTAACCAATCCTAACCTCTTTAGATCTGGAGCTATATTTGGCCTTCTTGGCTCTGGGGGCAGAGTCGTCAAGCCAGGACCCTTCGCTGGTCTCCATACACCCAGCACTACACTCAGAGTCCTGAGAACGATGACTTCAGATACTACGGCTATGGGACCTACGGAGTTGGAGTCCACGGCTTTGGACGACAGCGGTGCAGAGATAGGATCACTATTCCTTGTGAAAGCGAGTATTTCGTTTCGGTGAGTTGGTTTTACTGTTTTTTTTTGTTGTTGTATGTTTTCCTCTTCCTCGCGTCATTTGTCCCAAATTATGCTGAAGGTAGTGACCTTCACCATCTTGACCTTGTTGTAGTGTGAATAGCGTCGCGATCAAGTGGAATCCATCTAGTCAGACGACCGAATTAGAGTCTACCTGGGATTGTAATTTCTATAAAAACTGTATTTATTTACAAAAACACTAGATAGTTTATCGTAATCTTATCTGCAACATGGCAGAACACATCATCATCTCCGTAACACTAGGTCAAACTACTCTCGTAGTAATTTACAGAAAAAAGTATCTGCTCACAATTATCTTACTATGCCTCTTCCAGAACACCCCCTACGGCCCAGGCGTGTGCGACCCCCACCACTGCGGCAACTCGTTCTGCCCTGGCGTGCCCCCCCAGCAGTGCCGAGTGGAAACCTCCATCACCCCCTTCGCAGTGACCGTCCACTTCGGACCCCCCACTGTGAAGAGAAGCCCGGAGGAGAACATCGGAGCCTGCTTGAGATACCAGCAGCTTCCGTGTGAATCATAGACACTACGTTTGAAGTTCTAAAATGATCGGTTATATAAAAAGTATTTCCTTAATGGGTTTTAATATTGCTAAATACTTGTATTTTGATACATAGCATGACTAAAATCCAAATACTTGTACAGATCTGTAAAAACTTTTTCATTTATTGGTACAAAGAAAACCATTATAGATAAAGTTTACTTTAAAGATAAAGATTATTTAAATGTTCTTACTCGTAATTGTTGTAATTTACTTGATTGTATCATTGTCGCTAAAATATTATGTGACCAACACAATTTCATCTAAGGACATAAACACACGCCCTGGTGAAATCTCTTCCTGTGTTCACCGTAAATCCGCGTACATTTTCCATCCCAAGGGAAGTAGTTTAACTTCCAACGACTCACTCGAGCAAGACTCAATTACCCAAGTCCTGTCCAGTCCAGAAAGTCCCGGGACATCAACATTAAACACATTCATAATTCATTTATTTGCTGTCACATGGTGTCTTAAGATCTAATATTACAGATAGTATCACATATGACGCCCTGTTGGGGGCACTGCAAATTGAGGACAATCATTAAATTAAGTATTAAAATTGTAAATAAATATTAATATGAATAAAATGTCAAAATATTGTTTAAAGTAGCAAACAGCAATAATGTAAATTTTTCAACAGTCAATAAATTAAACTAGTAAGTCATAAATCATGCATAAACTTAATATAATTAGCTAGCTACAATTAGAATAAATAACTCATTATACCTTAAAAGCATTAACATTAACTACCTACCTCATGTATAGACCGGGCGCAGTTTGTTTTATTTACCAACATTACCTACTACATATCTATTTGTTCCATCTTGTCCGTGTGGAATTCATCTATGCTGTAATAGCATTTCTTAGTTAGAAAAGATTTTAATTTGTTTTTAAAGGTTGTTATTTTTATTTCAGATTTGATACTGTCAGGGATTTTATTATAAATTTTTGCCGCGTTACTGTGTGGTCTCGTTCCGAAACTTTTTAGTCTTGATGAGGATATCACAAGGTCATGTTTATGGCGTAAATTCCTGTTATGTACCATATGTTGTTGTGTGAATAATTTGTAGTTTTTTCTTACAAAAATAGCCATCTCAAGTATATAAATGCATGGTAGTGTAAGTATATTCTGTTCTATAAAGTGCGGTTTGCAACTTTCGGGACAACGTATACCAACTAGTATACGAATGCATTTTTTCTGTAATATAAACAGGTCGTGGGAATCGGTACTAGTAAACCAAAGAATAACCCCGTATCGTAACCACGCCTCCGCCGACGCGTAGTAGGCCGTTAGTGCGGTTTTAAAATCAGTTACCTTTTTTAAATTATAAAGGGCGTACGAAAAATTTGCTAATTTTGCTTTTGTGTTTAAAATGTGTTGTTTCCAGTTTAATTGGTTATCTATGTGTAGTCCTAACAAGTTAAAGGTGTTAACTTTTTCAATTTTAGTTGAATTTATAATTATTTGTAGGTTAGTAGGTTGTGTTTGACATGTGTGAAATTCCATTAATTTTGTCTTTTCATAATTAATTTGAAGGTTGTGATCAGTCAACCAGTCATTTATTTTGTGTAAAACCCTCTCAATTTCATCGTTATAGCCTTGGTTATAGTTTGTTTTGTTTTTGAATTTAAACAAGACCGTGACATCGTCTGCGAAGAGTGTACAGTGTTCATCAAGGATTTTGGGTAAGTCGTTAATATAAAGCAAAAACAGAACACATCCGAGCACCGTACCCTGCGGAATAGATCCGTTCAGAGTGCGCACATTTGAACGAACTGTCCGCACTATGCCTGTTGATTCATTATAGTCGTGTATCTGTACGTATTGAATCCGGTTTTCTAAGTATGATCTAAACCAGTCATACACTAAACCTCGAACTCCAGAGCCGTATAATTTTGACATTAGTATATTGTAAGAAACGCGATCATAAGCTTTTGTGAGGTCAAGTAGAATGGCAAACGTTTTGTATCTGTTGTTTAGGTTTTCTAATATTTGCTCTGTTAGTGAGTATACAGCCAAGACAGTTGAACGTTTCTGTCTAAAACCGTATTGACTGTTATTATAGACATTATTCTTCTCTAGAAAGTTATTCAAACGAGTGCACATAGCCTTTTCAAAGATTTTTGATATGCTTGGTAACAAAGCTATGGGGCGATAATTACCGGGGTTTAATTTATCGCCTTTTTTTGGGATAGGTTTGACAACTGATACTTTTAATGCGTCAGGGAAACGGCCCTGTTCAAAGGATTGGTTAATAAGAATAGTGAGAACCGGTGCTAATTCTTCTGCGCAAGTTTTTAATAGGCTGGGTGGTATTTCATCATTGCCGACACTATTTAAGGTTTTTAGGTTTTTAATTATTATGAGCACTTCGCGTTCTGTGACTGGTTCTAGGTACATTGAGTTGGACAAAGGCTCGAGTACGGGGCGGCCGTGCGCCGCTGATCCGCTGTTTAATGAATTGGTAGTGGATAAGTCATAAGTTATGACACTTATGACTACTTGAGTATAACATTTGGGTTTTATAGGCACAATTCTGATTCAATCTTTGTATAGAAAGCACAATAGACGATTTATTGACAGAACTGAAAAGTTTTGTGGCGTTTGCATTTTAGGGCTCGTATTTATAAAGCGATCTCAAGATTGAGAGCAATATTGAGTGCGGATTTGACAGGTGATTTTGTACTGGAATGACATTTCTGATACGAACTCAAACTCGCTGTCACTCTTGAGAGCTGATTATAAATACGGGCCTAGGTTTGCCGTAAGGAAATTATGGGCTTTAAAAATATGCTGCTGGCATCTGATGGGTTAACGAATGATGCCTCTAGCAAAGAATAGTAATAAACAACTATTTTATCAGGCATGCATACAAGCATAAGGCTTGCCACTTGTTGCAAAATATGTAAAAAAAAACGAAGTAGTTCCTAAATTCTGTATCAATGTATGTTTTACGGTAAGCAACATGCTTTTCCAATACAAAGGTATTTATGTAACAGTGGCCTCAATTCACGCCGTCCAGTTACTAATTCTAATTCTTAGTAGCGCTGTCACTTTCTTAACTTTGACATAAGAACAGGATAGCAAACAAACACGTGAGTTTGACATTTCTTATCTGACATTAGACTGCTTAAATTAATTAAAATTAGTGAGCACGCTCTATGGTCATTCCTTATCTAAAGCGCCGTACGTCAAATTAAGAATGTCAAAGTCACGTGTTTGTTTGCTATCCTGTTCTAATGTCAAATTTAAGAAAGTGACAGCGCTACTAAGAATTAGAATTAGTAATAGTGCGTCCTGAATTAACACCAGTGACTGCTTACTTTAAAACAGTCTGTGTATTGGTCACTTTGTGCGTATAGAAGTTTCTTATGCTCGTATTTATAAAGCGATCTCATGATTGAGAGAAATATTGAGTGCGGATTTGACAGGTAATTTTGTACTGGAATGACATTTCTGATACGAACTCAAACTGGCTGTCACTCTTGAGAGCTGATTATAAATACGGGCCGTAGTGAATTGTAGTATAGTGCCATTTCAAGAATAGAAATGTAAATACTTTCTTAGATTTATTCATATTTAGGTCTTTTGTATTTATTTTGTATTGTATGATAATGTTAATAATCCTCGTCTGAAGTTAGTAAGTATATTTGATAGAAAATATATTTTTGAATCAATTCAAGGCACTAATGTTTTGTGTTAATAAATAAAATAATAGAATCAAGTTGTTTTTTTTTCATTTCATAATCTTCTCAGCTTACCCATTTAACCTTATACAATTAAATTATTTTACCATCAGATAGTTACTTAGGCTCGTATTTATAAAGCGATCTCAAGATTGAGAGTAATATTAAGTATGATTTGGCAGGTCGTTCTGTACTGAAATGACATTTCTAATACGAACTCAAACTCGCTGTCACTCTTGAGAGCTGATTATAAATACGGGCTTTATTTTCCAACCCAGGAAATTAATTAAACAACAGGCTTAAAACGTTATCACAGCAAAAATAAACCCGTCAGCTAAGATACAGTACGTAATCGTTGATATTTATTGCTTTTTATTGATCGGATGTATCATATTTTTTTTATATATGAGTTCTGTTTCCAAAAAAGATATCGAGTAGGTATGTGCAAAAGTATCGAGACCTACTAGGTATCGTATCAAAAAGTATCGAGTACAAAAATACTCGGTATCGAAACAAAAGTATCGAGTACTA
>JARACY010001049.1:0-67981 GCA_029255725.1 Scrobipalpa atriplicella | reverse complement strand
TAGATATTTCTTTTTAAATAGTGACCTCACGTAGTGTTCCGAGTTAGCGTTTAAACAAATAAACGCGGAAAGCTATTTCCTTTAATATTATTGTATTGATTATACAAAGAAATCAAAATTAGGTATATTACTTGACCTAACTCAAAGTGTGTATTATAAAACAATAGACCAAAAATAAAAATAATTTGAAGTTAAACACTAAGACAGTCATTTGTAACAAATTCATGATTTGCCAAACTGTCTCACAGGTCGGCAGGTCAATCAATGAATTATGATAACAATGTAAATAATTATAAATAAAGACAAATTAAACTAACAGCTATTTTAGGAATGTCCACATGTCTGCTTCTAAAAACGGTATATAGGTTATCAATATTGTATAGATAAAAGTTAATAGCCTCTGACTGGCCTTCTATTATACTCTTATGCTGTCCCTAAATAGGATTAGCTTGTAACGAGCGAGACCATCCTTTTTATCGTTTCCTTTCCTTGGTCCATTTAACACCCACCGTGGAAATAGTCGACCGATGGTAATGGTAGAAGTAGGAATGAAGGTATAGTCGTCGCGTCCGAAAGAAGTTAACTGATATAGTTTCCCTTAAAATATGTCAACATTCGCCTCGCCAGTCTACTCGTGACCATGAAGCATGTAACTGCTTTGAAATATCGAGGTAACAATAAATATAATCGCGGTAGTAAGTAATCCTGTTGTTAATTTTTCAAATATATATAGTCGACCGATTTGTCTGGGACGTTTCAGATTTAATATTCAGCAGATAAAAAACATCAAATCAGTTATAAAGTCTCTACCCTTTATCTACACCAATAAAAAGTACATAGCTGAGACCTGCTTTTATTAACCCCTCTCCTGCTGTCACCGGCAATCTTACCTATGAGCGAACAATTTCCTTTTGGCTACATTGAGCAGTTGCAGAGCATGTTGCAGAGCTCTCGATGGCGGCGCAGCGCTGACAGCTCGCCGAGGATGGCTCGCGGGTGCTTCTCCAACGTGTGAGACAGCCGGGCGCCGCTTGGTATCACCTCACTCACCTATGAGCGAACAGTTTCCTATTGGCTACATTGAGCACCACGTCGCAGAGCTCTCGATGGCGGCGCAGCGCTGACAGCTCCCCGAGGATGGCTCGTGGGTGCTTCTCCGACGTGTGAGACAGCCGGGCGCCGCTGCCGCCGCCGCCGCCGCCCGGCGAGCCCCCCTCGCCCATCCTGACAAACATTGAGACATTAGTAAACTGTCGCCGGTCGCTGTCTTTGATAGTAGGCGTTACACAAACTCTACGAATCATATCAGATGTCTATTTAGTAGGCATTTAAAACTTGTGACACTGAAGTTCATTGGGTCGTTCGTCGACTCGATAATACACTTCAATAATCAACAGACAGTATAATTTTGAATGCCATCAGCTAAAAGTGGCTGGTATATACTCATAGTACAAAAGTCCTCTAAAACTGTTAAAAAAAAGTAAATTTTAAACCCAATACCAACCCTAATGATCATATCAGAGTAATATTTATTCAGTAGGAATATAATTTATACATTATTACATTATTAAAACTAGCTAAGCTAATTAGTTAGTAAAAAATATATTTTAGTTTGTGTATTGTAGTGTGATTAATTAGTTGATTACCCCCACACAATTTATGATTAAAAACAGATTAGGTATTTAATTTATTGTTAATGATGATTACCACCAAAATAAAGTAATTGATAAACAGCTACATACATTAAATAATGCATAATTTAATTCCTTTAAGGGCAAGGCGAGGTCCAAGAAAGATAAAGTTGTTATCCTTTTTGGAGAGGTCCAAAATAAATGTCCATCATGTTCCCTTTACTGGCTTTTAAAATATGCTTGAAAAGAGAACCTGCTAACACATTCTATATTTTTATTGCTCCTAATAAGCACAGAAATAATTGATAAATAATATCAAAGTATAAGTACTATTAAGATTAATATCAGCAACATTTTGCAATTGGTTTGGAATCAAATCAGATATTGGGCCCGATTTGTAACCTTTCGACTTAACAAAATCTCAACTAAATTATCGCCATCCCTTTCTGTTCTCTCATGATAGAAAATGACAGGTATGAACTTATATTAGTTAATTCGCGTATTTTGCAACCACGAATTGCATTTTACAGAACATTTTATTGCTATCCTAGTCACTCCTAAAGAACATTAATACCTGTTTCAGTTTGTAAATAGTAATAACCATTCACTAAGTCAACATAACTAAGGTCACACATTGCTTCATAAATATACAGTAAATTACACAATACCTACATATTTACACTTCAAATGTAATGTAATTATTAAGTACACTAATGTTTGTACATGTTACAATATTTACAAAAAAAAACGTGATATTTCTGTCCCTCGTGAAACGTGATATTTAGTAAACAGACATAGTACTGAGATTGAAATTGGTTTCTGTTTAATTTTTATCTAGTCTAATCAAAGTGAAAAATTCAGATCAGAAACTATATTCCTTTTCTTTATTCTGTAGGGAAATCTAAAATGATTGTGTATGAAACCATTGGCGCGAAACTAGTATAGAATACTTACAGTTTTATGTGCGCAGAATAACGTAATAGTAATTATCATACAGTTAATACTTTTTTAGCCACTTATTAACAACATCTAGAGACTATGTTAACTAAATACTTAAAACTTTCCACTCTAAATAATTTGTGTTAATTAGAGCAACTTCACAATTTAAAAGTATAATCATATTATGAATTACTATGAGAATGTCTGAATCAAAATACAATGTCAGAAAAAAAAGTACTGTTTTAAAATCACTCATTTATTATCCTTATCCAATAGTTATTATTATTTGTTTGCAAATTATATTTTATAGACATGTGTGGTGCTCTGAATGTGGCTGCCAAATAACTAAACATTGCATGTTTTTTTTATATATATAATGAAATCTAATGTACTATTTAAAAAGATGTACTAGAATTTTAAAGTACCTAATGCAAAAGTAGGCAACTTATTTACACACAAAGCAACAAAAGTTACAGCCTTGAACTCACATCAATTATTTGAATTCCATAGTCTATAGATAAGTTTGTCACCAATAACATGACTCTGAATAAAATATAAACAACCCAAAAACTGTGTTTATATTTGAGTAATCTTATTTTAAGGCAACCATTTGATTTAGAGTGCTACTGAACTACCAATAAATTAAATACAGCAGCCTCCAGTAATGAAAGGAGTTCAGTAATCTTATCACCACACTCACATTATGTTGTATAGCCAGCTGATACACCCATTGTTTTCATACAATAACTAGACTTATGTTATTGTAACAATGTTCCGCGACTTCTGAGATCACACAACCTCAAATAAAACAACGTACCGTACGGGATATTCATGATACCTGAACTCGTTACGAGTTCTTGAAAAAAAATACGAGATTGTTCAAGTTCACTCACCTTTTGAGCCCGCGAGAGTTTCCCAGCTGCAACCGCAGCGGGGGCGAAGCCCAGCCCCACACGGAGTCAATCTGCAAACAAACAGACACCAACTCACACCAGACACACGACTAAACACTCCTACACCCCACAAACAGGCCCTGTTTGCCAATACACCATAATTTATGTAAATGTCAGACAACTGGCCCTCACTTACCTTTGACGATTTTGATTAACTACAGCACCAAAACTGTCCTCTGAAGTGCGGGTAATGTTGATTACGCCTCGAGGATTATATTTTTATGAAAATTAAAGCCACATTTAGTTTCTAAATACAGAAATTGCTATGTTTATTGGTCAAATTCCCTTTGCATCGTCCCGATTTTGTTCACCACAATTAATTTTTTAAAAGTTTCGTTCCAAACATACGATAGCGCAGCCAGATTCTATAAATTTATAATAGTATGTAGCTTTTTAGCTTCGTAACAATATTTCATTTGTAAGATATTTATACGTTAATTAAAGTTTGATATGTTTTTTGGTTTTATGATAGTTAATGAAGAAATTATAATTTTCTCTTTCATTATAATAAATTAATGTTTTTAAAAAACCAAGTTTCTGAATTTTTATTTAGGCCAAAGTGATCGTTGTAAATGACGAAAAAAAACTGTGCTGTTTTCAAAAGTCTGGAAATACTAAAATACACAAGATCCTGAGCAATTTTATGAAAATTGGTTTAAGCCTTCTGAAATTTTGAATAGAAAAACTTGGAAAAAATATCACTCGTGGATAAATCCTTGCCAGCTGGAAAAAAAATGTTTATTGACAAATAGTATTTTTTTGTATTATCTGTGGCATACAACTGCGAACAAAAGTTTATTATTTTTCGAAAAGAAAAATAAGTCTTACGTCAATAACCTATGGTTTAAAATCATTTGAATGGAGACTTCATTATCAGCTGATATGAACTGTACAATTTATTTGTCGTCAAATTCCAATTTTTGTGCTGTGATTTGTGATTGTAAATAAACAAGAAATATTTAATTTTCTGCTATGTCCCTGTCCCTCCTGTTGGAGAAGTACGATGTGTCCACTGAGGAAGGCCTCCAGAAGGCCCTTAGTGAGATTGAGAAGGAAGAGGTAACGTAAAAACATTGTATTTCACTGCCACCTCAGCAGGCCGAATTTTGATAAATTCCCGGCCTGGTTCTCGGTGATACTATATTACCCAGAATGGCTAATAGACTTATGTTTTTACGTATGTTCTTATATCTCAAATAAATGAGACGAATAATTCTCTAAACCTAGATCATGTCAATTAATTTTTTTTTTTTTTTTTTTTATTAAGGCTTGGTAACAAGACCATCAGCCAAAAAGAAAACTTAAATAACATAAATTTTACTAAAACTAAAAATTAAAATTAAAACTTAAAATTAAATTAGGCAAATAAGAAACAAAAACTACCATGAAGGCGAGGAGGCCCCCAACTACTTATTTACATTTAAAAAATAATAAACTTTGAAACTTAGACACTAAACTATAACTTACAAAATTATAATTTACCAGTAGTATGTACAATAAAATCATGAATAAATGGATACAACTGGGGATGTTTTAACAAACTAGAGAAACTTCAAAATATTGCTTTACGCAGAAGCATACTAATGTTTTTACTCAAATCTCGTCTCATAAAAAAGGGAGTACCTTTCGATTTAACTGTACTTTAAAGCACTCTATATTGCAGCATGAAGTGAACGAAGCATTATCTGGTGCCTTATCTCGAGCATGTCATCTGGAGGGTAGACTCCGCACTGCCAGCCAGGCCTACACTAAACTCGGCGAGATGAAGAGCGACGCCCAAGTCGCCGCCGACATGGTGGACAGGACCGCAGCCCTGGCTAAGGATGTCAGCGCTAAAGTCCGCCAATTAGACTTGGCTAGAGTAAGAATATAAGTAACAAAAGATTTCATCTGAATAAAAAATACACAGGAACAAAAGTAAAAAACATTAGAATTGGTATAGTAATTATGAAATAATAAAATAATGAAAATGTTACAACATAATCATACTTATTGTTAAAGTATCTACTAAAATAAAATTAAACCACTATTCAAACTTTGAATTTGAATTAGTTACAGACTTGTATTAAATACTACAAATTAGTTTAGTTGAGCAGTAAGGATATTTATCCTTTTTAGGGTTCTGTACCCAAAGGGTAAGAGACTTCGCTGTCCCTCTGTCTGTCTGTCACTATCACCAAGCTGTATCTCATGAACCGTGAAAGCTAGAAAGTTGAAATATTTGCAGATAATGAATTTCTGTTGCTGCTTTGCTTTAACAACAAATACTAAAAACAAAACAAAATTAATATCTATGGGGGGCTCCCATACAACAAACATAATTTTCTGTCTATCACCTGGCTGTATCTCATGTCATGAACCATGATAGCTAGAGAGTTGAAATTTTCGCATATCATGTACTTCTGTTGCCGCTATAACAACAAATAAATACTAAAAACAGAATAAAATTAATATTTAAGGGGGGCTCCCATACAAAAACGTGATTTCTTTGCCGGTTTTTTGCTTGATATTAATAACGGTAACTGGAATATTGTGTCTAATATTGTATAGATAATGATACGGAACCCTTCGTGCGTGAGTCAGACTCGCACTTGGCAGGTTTTTAAGAAAATTATCCTTTGCTAAGTAACAAAATAACTCAAAGTTTAGTACTCAAGGTGATTTTCTACCCGATTTAACCGATTGCAATATGCTAAGCTACATTATTTTGATTTTACAGTCTCGTGTAGCGGAGTGCCAACGCCGTGTTCATGACCTGATCGACTTGCAACTCTGCAGCGCGGGAGTCGAGGCCGCTATCAAGGCCCACGACTATGAGATCGGGGCTGGACATGTGGCTAGGTTCCTTAGTATGGATCCTGGGTCAGTGGCGGCGGCGCGCGCTCGAGGGGCCCCCGACCCACGGCAAGCTATGACCGACGCTGCTAACACGCTCAGGGAACATTTGATTCGCAAGTGAGTAACTTGCAGGACCATAGCAGGACTTATTATTTTTTGCATTAAGATAGGATAGACTATGATACCTAACACAGAATTAATATGAAGTAACCTATTTGAGAAATGTGCTGTTATTAGCCTTCACTTCACTTCACCTCCAGTATCCAGAGCAGGTTAGCATGTACGAGTATAATGTAATGTCAATACATGCCATGCCATCAAAGTATTGTATTTTATTTTTTAGGTTTGAGGAAGCAGCCCGTAAGGAGGACGAGGCGAGCGTGGAGCGGCTGTTCAAACTGTTCCCTCAGATCGGGCGCGCGGACGAAGGCGTCGATTTACTCGCTAAATATTTGTCTTCGCAGGTAAGTCTGGTGACTTGTTTTGTAGTATGATGAGTAGTAACAGATCTTTGCTACAAAAAGGGGCGTATACTATTCTGTGCAAAAGCCTAAACGTCGTGTGATTTGGTTATCTAAAGTTATCTCTGTCCTTTACAAATGTCTATTTTGTGTTACAGGCAGAAGCATCGATACGTAAAGCGTGCATAGTTCCCAACTCGATGTCCGAGGAGGCTGTGTATGCAGACGCACTGACCAGGGTGCTAGAAGCGGGAGGAGCCAGCATCGAGCGAGCTCGGGCAGCCGCCAGCGTCGCGGCGCCCGGACACTTGCCGCGGGCTGTCAACATCATTCAGCCTACTGTGCGTTTTTCCCGTGACGTGACGTGAATTCTCGCCGTATGAGTTACCTCTACCAATCACGTGATATCTCGCGGTCGCTGCGCTCGCGATATGAGTTAATATACCCCAATCAATGATATGAAATCACGCGCTTGCTGTAAAAAGTAGCCTATGTCCTCCAGGATACAATCTATCATCTTTTAAATTTTTATCAAAATCTGTTAAAGCTTTAAATAGCAACAAACAAATAGCGAAAGTTACTTTCGTATTTAATAATAATATCAGTCTGAATACCCCCTCAGGTGTGCGTAGGCGCTCGGCGCGTATACAACGAGCTACGCGTCGCTCGTAAACTCGACCAGGGGGATCCCCGCAAGATCCTGTCATCTCCACTAGCCGCTGAACCCACGTTGGCTGAACTCGCGCTGGCTCACTCCAGGGTCAAGCTGTACTTCGCCTTCTTAAGGAGGAAGACTGAGGTAACACATCAACATACAGAGTGCAGGTGCTTGAGCAAATCTTGATTGTTACTAGCCCATTTCTGTAACAAAATACTACCAAGTTCAAAATCTGTATTCCTTCCGACACACTGTGGCGAACAGTTAGCAGGCCGTCTATATAAAAATCCTATACGACTGGATTGCGCGCCAAAAGGAAATATGCGCCTTCGTCGTAGGCTAACTGTTGTTAGCCTGCACTGCCAAGTATGGTGCTGAAGCAGTTCCGAACGTAACTGTCTAAAACCGAAAATGTTCAATTTCAGCTTTCGGACTGTCTCGCTATAAAATCCGTTGAAAATCGGCATTATCTTTCGTCATCATAACCTAGCGATACATTTTGACAATACCTGTATACATTAAGCGCCACAGCGCATAATCAGATGCCTCGATTCGGACTTCATCTTTTACACTTACTAGATCGCATAATGCTTCTTCTTCTTATTCTTGCGTTGCTTCTCCATTACTTATGCTAAGTCATTCTAATAGCCTTTGAATATTCACATTTGCAGGCTGACGCTGCGACACTGAAAGAAGAACAGAAGAAGGCGTCAATAGAAGAGATAGAGAAGATCATATCAGAGTGCGATCTCACTCGCACTGCTCAAGATTTGCTGGGACACTACCTCGGATTGGAACGGTATTTAAATACTTAAATTACTGCAACTTTACTTAATGCAAACAGTTCGATTTCGATCACAGCAACTATTTTTATTGCCATTTTGGATCCGTACTCTTTAATTTAGATTTTCTTAATTAACTTTTTCCCGATATTTTTTTCATGATAAGTGCAAAGCGGATCAAATTTTTTACATTATTAATAATAACATAATTATAATAGTAAATGTATTTACTTTATTATTAAACTACTGAGCTTCAGTTTTTTCACGATCACAGGTATTTCTTGGAAGAGAGTATCAACAAGGCTCTCAAGATGTCAGCGCCGGCGATGGGCGCCACCGCGTCCAGCCTCGTCGACGACGTGTTCTTCATCGCTAGGAAAGTCATTCGGTAAGTCTATGGTTCAATTCGGCAAGTGAATGCGGTCTATGGTTCAATTATTTACTCTAGTTTAATATGAAAACAATTTTAGACCTTTATTAGTCCATTCCTATTGTTTATAATAACAAAATATTGACCGAAGTCACGTTAGCACAGATCTGTGCCGCGACATATAAGTCCTTAGCGTAGATGATGCTGCATACCAACGGTTTTTTTTTATTGAAAATTGGTTTACTCTTGACTCTAGTCCACGTCAGGGATGACAGAGACAGAGTCGACGATGGAGCTCGCTCACTCACTAAAGCTCGTGAAGTCGCTGAGCACACTCACCGAAATACAATCTGTATAAGACTGACAAGCAGACAACCTTGCGGCGATGTTCCAAGTTATGGAGCATCTTTTCCTTCAGTTTTTATCGGCTTTCTTTTTCTTTTAACGTGTTCCAGCCGCAGCCTATCAACAGGCAGCGTGGACGGCGCATGCGCAGTGCTGAACGACGCGGCTGCGCTACTGGAACGCGAGGCAGCTGCGGCCTTAAGACGGTGGGTGCGCTCCCCGCCCCCCGACCCCGTGCCCTTCCCCGCGCCCGCCCTCACTAATCAGGGGGGCGGAGTGCCTGGTCTCGACGCGGTGGGGTCGCTCGCGCAGAGGCTCAATAGGGACGTGGATGCGCAGAGACTGCTATTTATAGTGAGTGAAAGAAAATACTTGGCCCTCCCATACAAATGGTGACTATTGCTCGATTCATTTTGTATGGGAGGACCAAATATTTTTCATATTTCGACCTACGATCCTTGGAGAAAGTTGTTCAGTTTCATGGGTAGGTTCATTTCATACCCTAAAATTTGACCAGTTTTTTTGTAATATATTTGTTCGATGTTGATTGTTGTTTTGTTTAGGCGCACATGAACGAAGCCGAAGCGGGCGCGGAATGGTCGGAGCGACTTGCGGCCGAGGCGTGCGCGGACGCCGAGCCACTGTTCCGCAACCATCAACAGAGACAGATGCTGCAGGTAAATTGACTAATAAACCAACCGATTTAACTAATAAACCAACTGAACAAATAAGTGAATCAAACTTATCTTGAATGGTTATCTATTTACAGTCATGTGCGAGTGGGCTGGGGTCAGCGGCAGCCGCTTTTCGAGCAGCGCACGAGCTCGCCCTCGCCGGGATCAAGGCCGCCTTGAGGCCGCGCGTCATGGCCTGGGCTGAGGTGGTCGCCGACCCACGCACTGGGGAAGGTGAGGAAGACGAGAGGGAAGTGAGGGACGGAAGGAATGAGAGGGGCGGGAGGGACGAGAGGGAATTGAGGGACGAAAGGAGAGTGAGGGAAGGGAGGGACTGGAGGAAGGGTCGAGAGGGACGGGAGTGAAGTGAGAGACGGGAGGAATGACAGGAAAGTAAGGGATTAGAAAGGGAGGGAATGTAGGAAAGTAAGAGAAGGAAGAATCGAGAGGAATGTGAGAAAGGGAGGCACAGGAGTGATAAGATAGAAATGGGGGATAGGAAACTGATAGACGAAGAAAGAAAGGGCGGGAGGGAAGAGAGGGAAGTGAAAGACATGAGGGAAGTTGGCAGGACGACAGATCCGCTCTTAAACAATAAATACATTTTGATGTTTCATTTCTCTCAGATGAGATAGAAGACGACGCAGATTTGCTGCCTACCGCTTTAGACACGCTGAATGAGAGCATCCGCAGCCAAGTTTCTTCAAGATCAGCTGACGAACTGTTAGCCAGTGTAGTAGGGGACACTGCACAGCGCGCCGTCACTAGAATACTACACCACCATTACACCCGGGTATCTCATTTTTATCTATCTGTTCACTTTTTTCGATTTTGTGCGATTTTAATCCAGCTGTTTTCATAGGCAGGCATCTATCTCATCACGCCGCTCTTTCGGGGGCATCCTCTGCTTCGGGTATCAATTATCTTAGTTTAAAGAAAAGCGACATTTTATAAACCACTATGGTCAAAACCAATACGATCAATTAAAAAAATTGGTCAAAATTTTGGTCATAATACTTAGAGTCTGTGCGAAAAGAGAACAGGCATAGAATCGGAGGGAGCACATTTGTATTAATTAACTCACGGCTGGTTGCGTGGGGTTTATGCCTAGGTCTTTGACCTAAAACCTCCGAAATTTATTGTAGAAGGTTACTGTTAAAGACCTGGGCATAATCCTCACACATCAAAGCGACAGTTAATTAAATAGAAATGCACGCCCTCAAATTCCATGCCTGTTCTCTTTTCGCACAGACTCTATAATAGTTTGCTCCGTTGCGTTCCGTAGGAGAGCGGTCTGATGGTTGAGCGTCGTGCGCGTCGCCTCGCCGCGTGGGCCGGCAGCAACGCACCCTCCGCTAGAGAGCGCGCCGCACGACTCACACAGGTAATGTCACACCATGGAATAGCCCAGTTATAAAATACTAGCGGACCGTAGACAGAGAACACTATAGACGACGTGATAGCATCTGATTCACTCACACAAGACAAAGAGCAACTTATGACTAGGACGTGTAAAAAAGCGAGACAGAATGATAAGGTTTTTTGTTTCACGGCGCGTGCCGGTTTTTTCAAGGCCAGCCTACTACTGCGCTACTACGCGATCAAAACAAATTGGGCGCTTTAATATGGCGTCTTGAGGACATCAGACGCCTATTGTTTTGGTCGCGTAGTACATTCTGCTACTATGCAACCAAAACAAATTGGGCGCTGCTGAATATGGCGGCTTGAGGACATCATGCGCCTAAATGGTCGCGTAGTACATTTTCCGTCCCTTTCGGTGGCACGCTCAGCCGCAGTCTATACCATTCTAAGTCTATGCAGCGGACGGACGAAAAGTAACGCCACCTCTAACCTCACTTCCCTCCCTCACGTCCCTCCTTTCCCTCTCGTCCCTTTCTCTCCTGTCGTTCCTCTCGCGTCCCTCTCCTTATTTACCTCCCTTCCTCCCGTCCCTCATAATAAAATATGAAGTTACAAATATTAAGAACAGCCGTATCTATCCCTTAGGCGGCTGCGTTGTTAGCTCTGGAACGAGCGTCCCACGCGCACGAAGCGCTGCAGCCCTCCGCGCGACTCTCACCACAAGAACTCAAGGATATACTCGCACGCAGGTACCAATACACACACACACACACACATACACACACACACACACACACACACACACACACACACACACACACACACACACACACACACACACACACACACACACCTTGTTCTAACCGCTATTCCGCAAAACTATGAAGCTGTAAACAGGGTGTTTTTTGATGCATCGTTTGCCTAAAAAGAAAAGTCGATAGCGTCTTTTGCTACTGCTATCTCTTTCGTCTCAAGAAGAAATCGTGGGCCATTTTCTTTTTGTAGCGGAAGAAATATCAATAAACTCCTTATCGACTATTTTTTGGCAAACGATACACCAAACATCCTGTAGAAAACTGACTCATTTTGCTGTCATTTCGCTTGCCTTGTCGTTGTAGTTCGAACGTCAACATCGATTATATCCGAAACCTAACGAACACGAATTTCGAAATTTAGGCACTATACAATACAGGGAGTTAAGTTACGTTAAATGAGCACATAAAAATATTAAAAATTTATGTTTTTCTCCCAATGCCATTAACAAGACCCTTTTTCTGTTTCTAGAACCGACTTCAAGATAGAGGAAATAAAGCGATTGAAGTTTTGATATGAAGAGGATCCTAAGAATTTATGATTGTGACAATGTTATTCCATGAAATATTAAGTAAGTATTATATTATTTAAATGAATTTATGCAATTAATAAATATATTCACGAAACTTATCTTTTAATTCTTTTCTGTAAAACTTAAATAAAATAAAACAAATTTCATTTATTATAATAACACTTTATTCATATGAAAATATACAGTTAGTGTAAATACTAAACAGTAGGTACATAAAATGCAGCGTGAAACTACATTACAATATTTATAACAAGAATATATTGTATTTGTGCAAAATTGAGTCCAAACGGGCTTAGTGTAAGGCACTAAATTGTGTAAAATGCAGTTGATTTGATTATAAATAGCGAGAGTATAATTACATTTATTTATATGGAATATAATTGTTTAAAATTTTAAAGCGTGAAAATATGAAATGCATTTTATTTTCTTTGTCAAAGTCATGATTTCTTGTGTCATATAATGAAAGCTAAAAGTATTATATTTTGACTGTTAGCCTCCATCGAAAAAATTACCTATATAAATTATAGATTTTAGTTAAATTTTTATTTGTAGAAGGCATATTTATCTTAAAAACAAAAAAGGGAGGTGGTTAAATTCTTACAAGCTAAGATTTAATTCTTACAACAAGTCATCATAAACATACAAAAGCTCAAAATATTCTACAATGATACCTGCGGAGTATTAAATTGTTAATTAGGCTTAATATGAGTATAACTTTGCATTGATTTTTAACATGGTCACCGCGAAACTGATTTAAATATAAAATAAAACAACAGATCTAAAAAATATTATGTTACAAAAACATACAGAAGTATCATCAACATAATTATACAATTTATTGACCATTTCAGCTAACTAAACCTAACACAAAAGATAGAACTATTTCCCTTCTTACCACGACTTAATAATATAGAAACTAGAAAGAGAAAGACAGCGGACAACTGAACTCTCCTACTCCATTTGCATTGGTTAGGTTAGACTGTATTGGGGCAGATTTTGAATGTTATATTTTTTTTTGTTTAGGTACTTCGTGCTATGATGATATGATTCTTAATAATCTATCTACCTTTTGATTATAATATAATGTGTATATCAATAATAATGTGATCTACCTAAGTTATTATTAAATTCGTTGATAAGTAATGAATGGCTCTCAAATTCTAGTCAAATATTTAATTAAATGTTCTAAGATATGTTAAATTTCATTTAAAAATTGTCATTAATAATTTTTGTTGTGATAATTTTGTCATGTATTTTTAAAAGATTTTGTCTAAATATCATTAATTAAATATTGAGCCATGAACAGGTACAAAAGAAATATAAAAAATGCCTCTTTGGTTACTAAGCATAGCTTAATTAGTCAATTTAAAGATTTAAATATTATTACTACAAAAGAACACTGGAATTAGTATAAGTACATTATTTTGTTCAATATAAGAACTATTATAGAAAACTTACAATAATAATAAAAATGTTAAAAATGATCAGTACTATAAAATACAAAATCGCTTTATGTACAAAATATACTTCTGCATTGATTTCTTTCGCTTACACCGACCAATAAATATTTTCATGATACATATCTAAATATGTTGTGCCAAAGTGTACAAAAGGTCTATTCTTGTAAGTGAAATACGCTGCTGTCCAATGGTCTGCATATAATGTACGTCGGTTATGAAGTCTAGTCGATAATGTGCTAATAAGGGAAAGTGGTAACTGTTAGTACAGTTGCGGCACCTTGTTCATAGCAAATAACTATGTAAGAATCATATTTTTACCACTTTCTTAGTTAACAAAATCACGTTTCCACTAATAAGCAATTTATACAGAATTTTGAAAGATGCTGGCACTATTTAACTGGTGGTTCTTTCGTTAAACTTGTTTCAGTGGGGTTTAAAAATGTTAGTAAAATGATCTACGTACAGATTCAACGCAAAAATTCTATCGAGCTTCCATACATCCTCATTTATTAGTACAGTAAAAGGCCATAAAGATTGCTCATCGGCTAAGTTTGCTTTGATCATCGAATGGCAAACATCACTGTCTCTTTCCAAGTGTCGATGCGCAAAATCAAGTTCTGTAGCGTTACCGGCAGGTTTCTTGAGGTACTGGGGAAAGTTGGCCCATCTAAAATTTGATGCTCAAACTTTGCCATTCTATGTCAAGCTAATTACCGGAAACTATACCGTAGTGTGGTCTCTAATACCCCTCTGGCCTGGCGCTGGGCGAGCTGACGGCGGACGTGGTTTGCTTGGACACGACGCGCGAGCCCTGCGCCAGCCCGCCCGCCTGCACCAAGCGCCACTTCAGGAAACAGTCGATCGCGTAAGCGCCACACGACACGAAACCGAAGAACTGGAAACAAATCATGCTAGGTATCAAGAGAAAAGGAATAAATACTAGGAAAAATAAGTCGAAATGATATTTTCTGTAAGATGAATTAACAAGGATTCGCCATCTTGCTTTTTGATTTTGCTTGGAGAGCCAGTTAATTATGAGTACCTATTTAAGATTAAGAATTTACTGTAGGCACGCCATGGCAACCGGCTAGCCGTTATGAAGTAGCTGGAAGGTTGCCGGAGCGTTACATAATCCAAATGGCATAGCATTGAAATGACATAAACCCTGACCTCCTTGTCATCTACTATAGGAAGGCCCACAAGCACAGCACTTGAACACAGATCTTGTAAAACTTTTCAACTATAACTTACCGCAGCAGCAGAATGCGGCTTGTCGGGCCTGACGCACGCCAAGCTGGCTGCTATGAGGTAGAGGAAGGCCCACGCCGCGCAGAATATGAACTCGATGCGTAACCACGGGATCTTGTAGAACTTCTCAACGATGTGGAACAGGTAGAAACCCAGGAGGATGCCAGTAAACCAGAACGCTGTCAATATATGATTTTTCAATTAAAATACAGTTCCTTCAAATAAAATAAGTAGTATACTCACAGGAAAATTCAGACTAGGTAAAGCATTAATGGCTGTGTAGTAAAAGTAAAAGCTTTACTAATAAATATTGTGGGTGGATCCGCCCACAACAAAGGGCATAGCTGTAGTGACAGGTTATCAGAGTATCGCCTAAATAGCAACATAGAAATCTTTGGCTGCCACTTCTAACTTACAGTATTCCTGGGAAGAGAAGCATTTATATGAGAATACCATCATTAGTATTAAGGTATTTAACATCGATTAATGTAAAATCAGGTGACTTTATGGATTAAAAATATTACTCCTAGGCAACATTTGCTTACCTATCATCGATATCCAAGAGAAGTAGGAGCTCTGCGACCGACTGCTGTAGCTGGAGAACTGGATGCATATGAAGCCGAGTAAGCTGGCTGTCTGTGGACAAACAATCATATTTTAATGTTTTACAGTGGCGTTGGTATTGTTTAAATCGCACCGAAAAACTGGGTCGGGAAAGATTTTTTTATTTGTTTATTTATTTACAAAAGAAAGTATTCCTACATGACAATTTAATTAGCCAAATCTGCGAAAATGCAGAAAAACAAAGAAAAAACTAAGAATACAGTTATCGGCAGACAACTCTTTCTCACTCTTATTCTAGTTACATAATAATCTTTTACAATAATATTAGCAAAGTAATAGCGAACCCAGGAACTCCTGCTCCGGAGCCCATGACTCAGACCACTATACTATGGGCACATAATATATAATCTATGATGTGGCAGTTAGTTTACTAATAAATAGTGTTTTCACGGAAGAAGAATTAACTATACCAGACCCCGTGAAATACGGGAAAAGGCTAGGGAGATGATGAGCTCTCCGATGGATAATGATGAGATCTGAGATATGCGTTTATGTTTGATATTCCTAAATAAATAAATATCATGTCACGCTTCTCTTCGAATTATACTAGTAGGTCACGAAAACTAAACAACATGTGTGTCGACTGATTCTATAATTAGCATTTGCGGTACTACGCGGGGAGCCGTTTACAAGAAAGCTTTTGATAATTTGTTGCTGAAGAGTTTATTAGTTTCTAAACGAGACTACAGAATATTAGATTACATATGTAGTAGGTGTACCTGGCATTTCAACTTCTTTGCTAGTCTGGTAGCGATAGAAAAAAGATAGACCATAGAATGTGCCAGGTGCTACTCCTCCCGAGCCCGAGAGCAGTTAGGCAGATGTAGGGCTGACAACCTCACTACAGCAATATACAAATCTATCTGAAATAATGCTCAAAACTCATCAGACGTGGCGGAACGACCTTAGTTTAGGTCGTTGACGCTCTGCCTAGCTACCTACTAAAGTTGTAATTATGTATGTAGGTAGGTATGTTTCTTAAGAAAAGTTGTTGTATACCATAAGGGCATACATTACGCACCATTAAGTGATTTTAACCACTTAACACTCTGTACAATCGTCCGTAGTAAAAAGGTGAGGCAAGTCTGACCTTTAGGTACTGTACTATTAGCTTACGTAATAAGGCTCGTTGACGTCATAGTTTCAACAGCAGGCCCGCTCTGTACTTAGTCCATGAGGAAATTGACAGAAATATGAAGCTAACGAACTTCAAAAGGTCATGTCATGAACTCCCTTAAATATCCTATGCTCCGTACCTAGTTCATGAAGAAACTCACAGAAGAGGTCATGAACTCATTAAACACCTTTATTTTGTCTTGCTTCTTTTTCTTATCGAGAGTATTTTCTTTTCGACGCGACTTACGATCCGATGAACCCTGGTGTCACAGATTTTAAACCGCCTAACAGCTAAAATAGGGCTCTGACCATGATGGCTCTGACATTGTTTGTGTATCGTTCACTATCATGACAGCGACCAGGAGGCGTATTTTTGAATCACTCGAACTCTAATGGGCATACGAACGAGTAACTTTCGCATGCGATTTTCATACAATTTCCCATGCGAATGATAGTCTTTCGTATTCGTATGCGAATTCGATTCGAGAGATTCAAAAATACGGTTCCAGGACCGACGACCTTACGGGCCCTCCGAAGCACGGAATAATTTTTCTTACAGACAATCAGATCATTCAGCCTGCATTGTCTTAACCAAACTAGAGATAAAATTAGCAAATATCAACCTTGTGTTCCTCCGTGGGAATCGAACCCACGACCGGCGACCTCCGGATGAAAAGCCCAGGCTCAGATGACTAAACAACGAGGCAGGGAGATCATAGGTATTAAAAAACCAAACAATAGGAAAATGTGAACGCGTTATTTTTATCAGCTCTAATTCAGCTATCGTTTTGCGGTAAAATTTGATAACCTCGCTAAACTGGTCGGTCGTTTTGGGGCACTTGAGTCCGGGAATCGAATCCAAGGTTATCGAGTGGAAACCACCTACCGGAAAGCGCGACCAGATGAACCGATAAGGATAATATTTAGTTATGTAGTATAATGGTGAAGTGAAATTGTAGCCGACTCTATTAGGAAAACCCTCTGGGAAAACCAGTAGAGAAAATCTTTGTGTAAGTAGGTAGGTAGTGTAGATATGTATGGTGTTGTCGACTTCCATAAGAATCAATTTGCATAAAAGGAACTTAATGTACCTTTCAAAATAATCTTAGGAAGTTTTTTTTTAAATGTACGTTTTTTTACATTCCTATCGCACGGACAATTATTTTGGTGATTAACTGTCGTCTAGACGGAAGCGGAAGGTCACGGCAAAAAGCCGTCGGGAATCGAACCTACGTGTCAAGAGCTCAAGGCTAATACTACTAGACACGGAGGCAGTGAAAATAAATATTCATATTCATATCCATATTTATTTATTGCATAAAGATTTATTAGAATTATTGCATTTATAAAGACAGGTCGAAGAAGCGCAGGATGAACGTCGTGACAGTTACTTTCGCATTTATAATTATTTAGTTCTAGCTTTCCGTCCGCAATTTCACCCACGCCAAATGAGTTTTCCCGTGGAAATTAGATATTTTAACGAGGCGAAATATACCTCCATCCTTTCAGCCGTTTCGGGGTGAAAGAACAACAAGCAAACTAACAAACAGACAGATTCGCATATATAATATTAGTAAATCGGAGGGCGCACATTTGTATTAACTAGCCGTGGGACTGGTTGCGTGGCGTTTATGCCTAGGTCTTTGACCTAAAACCTCCAAAATTTAATGTAGAAGGTTACTGTTAAAGACTTGGGCATAATCCTCACATGACCAAGCGACAGTTAATTAAATACAAATGCGCGCCCTCAAATTCCATGCCTGTTCTCTTTTCGAACAGACTCTAAAAGGGATAGTACTTACAACTTGTATGACTTTGAGTATGCCAGGAATGGTTTTGACGTAGCTCGGGTCGAACCGAATGTTGGTCTGCACGGTAGTGCTCGAAGTCACCGTCGTCGTGGTGGTGTGCTGGCCGGGAAAACCCACTTCTTCCATGATTTATTACTGGTCGAAAAAGGAAAGATTTTGTGAGATTATACCCATCAATGTTAGTTTTTTCCTAAAATGACCGTCCAAACTTTGTCCGACGTTAAGAATGCGCCCTTTCATGAGGTCGCTGACGCTTTACCTAACCCGAAAGAGATACAGGCGTAACTGTAAGTGTCAACGTAGAGCCATCATCACGGCAGTTACGTTTCTTTTTGTAAAAATATCAAATATTTATGTCTAAATGTTTACTGTTCATGTTCAGAAACACAAATGTTTGTTGCCCATGTTAGTGTATTTTACAATACCACACTTCTATCCTTTATGGGGCAGGTAGAGCTTCAAGTTTATTCCTAAAATTGTATACTGCTGTCGTGACGAATTGTACCTATATTTCGATATCTGGAGATATTTATTACCAGTTATCATACTCCATGATAGTTGAATGAATCATCCAAAAAATGTGATAAGGACACAAGTGCTCAAATATTAACGACCATGTGTCACAATCACAACACAATGCATTGTTGACTTGAAAAACCAATTTAACAACCAAGTAAATTCTAATAATTATGCTAATATTTGTATAGTGACGTGACCGGAATCAATAAACTATTTGTTATTCTCAAACTTTATTAAAAAGCTTTCACATCAGGTTCAATTCTTAGTTACAACAAAAGCTAACTTCTTTCTCTGAGGTAATATGTTTACAAATGATTATGTTCATAGGAACCATTATAATAGTTACCAGCTATTAGTCAGATTTTAAACCAAAAAAGGTAACTGTTATTATAATCAGTCTGCTTATACAGGGTGTAAAAGTTCCTTTCAACCACAAATGTTCTACTGATGATACCAAACAACTTTCCCAAAGCACAAAATTTTTAGCTCAAAATAAAATTTTGCCTTGTCCATAACAACTGCAGATCCGGGAAAGCATTTTTGTATGGGAAAGGCAAATATGTTTTTCCAGCTAAAATTTTTTGTTTTGGGAAAGTCGTTTGGTATCATCAGTAGAAAATGTGGTTGAAAGGAATGCAGTACTTAATTTTACATCACTACATAGTATAAAACAAAGTCGCTCCCCGCTGTCTGTATGTATGTGTATGTATGTCTGTATGTATGCTTAAATCTTTAAAACTACGCAACAAATCTGGATGCAGTTTTTTTTAATAGATAGAGTGATTCAAGGGGAAGGTTTATATGTATAATACATGCATAATTTAGTAGAGAAACACTGAAGTCCTATATAAATCCAAAATACTTTTTACAAACAATTTAATGGCCAGAAAATGAATTTTAGGTTGGCTTTAAGGTATGTTTATAATTATTAGCACAATAACTGCACACTTTAATACTAGTTAAAATTCTACTTGTACCTTAAAGTATTACAAACCAAAATAGTTATTTGATGACATCATTTTGTGACTAGTGTTCAACAGTAAATACAAGTGATTACTGAGATCATACATCATGTCATAAAGATCATCAGCATCACACAGATAAAGTAAATCTAATCTGAGCACATGCTATTAAGACTTTAGTAAAAATATTAATAAATATGTATTTAATTTGAAAGATATTCAATGATTTTTGCTCTCTGTAAAGTAAATATAGAAATTTTCAATAGCATGAAGAATTTTCTCATTTTGTATGGAACAATATTGCAACACCACATCACTGTTTTCTCAAACAGAGAAACTAGAGCAGTTTGTAGTCCGAATACTAATGTCTCTTCTCTACAGTTATGTTTATGTGAAATATACTACCAAAAGAAAGTCTCTTTCTCTCTCTTTTACTTAGAAATTACACATGCTACTTATCAAACTGCTTTAGAGTTTTAATAGTCAAGGGGTGATAGAATGGATGCAATGTAGAGACTCATTTGATCTCTCAGTCAAACTGTTTTTATAGTTTTGAGGGACTTAATATTAGTTTTAAGATTTTTTGTAAACATTCATAATAAATAAATAATAATAAAAAATAAAAATATAATCTAACAACTGATTACGTTATTATTAGATGAATTTATTCGTATCAAAAGTTCGGTAAATAACATAATTCGTACATTAACAAAATTATAACAATAGGTGAGAATACCACTTTCCAAATTATATAAGAAAATTATCATATCTGCTTGCGTTGTGGTTATCTACCTGTATTCAATGAGCATAGCGGCATGCATACCTACTCTCTTTAGGCAATGTAAGGAGAAATAAAAAAGATCCATTCCATAATATACTTATCATGAATGTAATAAAGTTCTAAATAAAATAGGTAGAAATGTGGGTTTTTCTGTATACCAAAGTATAGTTTATATCAAAATTACGTTAAAAATATAATACTTTCCTCCCCCAGGGCCACAGTCATCACCTAAAATAGCGATTATTCGGCTGGAGATATCGAAATTAAACATGTAACATGATTAACGGCAAATTTACAAGAAAATGCTTACCTTTATGTGATTGTTTGTATGAAGATAGAAGACACTTGTGCTTACGCTAATAAAAACACTAATTAATACAATATATCTTGTAAATAACGTAATCAAATAGCTTTTTTATCACAAGAAATCTCTCCCACGACGAGAAATGGCTAACATAACTGTCAAACTGACATTGACAATACGTCCACCCACTCGTTCCGTTCAGAAATCTGTTATAATAAATATAACGAAGAATAGTTTTGAATGAAAAATCTGATCGGGTTTATGTTGCACTGTTTTATATTAAATTAAGCTGTACTTTTTGTTATAATACTTCAATAAAAAAAAAATCGTTTTTTAGGGTTCCGTACCCAAAGGGAAAAACGGGACCCTATTACTGAGACTTCGCTGTTCGTCCGTCCGTCAGTTACCAGGCTGTATCTCATGAACCGTAATAGTTAGGCTTAAAAACGTGATTTTTTTGCTCGTTTTTGTAGATAATGTTTCGGAGGAAGTTTCTCATGAACCGTGACAGTTAGATAGGTACTTAAAATTTTCACAGGTGACGTATTTTTATTTTCGCTATAACAACGAATACAAAAAACTCGTCTAGTGCGAGTCGGACAACAGATATGATTTTGTTTCTATTTTTATAGATGATGTACGGAACCCTTCGTGCGCGAGTCTGACTCGCACTTGGCCGGTCTTTTTTATTGTTTTTTATTATATTATCAAACCGTAACTTTTTGAAGAACGGCCGTGACAGGCAGCTTAACGTTCACTCCGAAGCACGAAACCCTTTTTTTTTTGTTATTTTGCAATCAAGCTATCAAGTCTATGTGGTAAATTGGAAAATATCATGTATCGTCCGTCATCGCCTCATCACTCAAACTCAAACCCACAACACCACACACACCCCTCGGATCGGGAGTCTAAGGCTCACACTACTAGACCACAGAGGTAGTTGATAGTAATGTAGGCAAAATTGACTTCGTCTCATACATATCTCAGTACAATACAGACCTAGAGTAGAACTATACGCTAGTACCTACCTACTATTATAATATTCTGTAACTAAAGAAAATAAACTAGAAAGGAAAACGAAGTGACAAAGGCAAGCAAAGTCGAGTGAAAATAATAGTCAGAAAATCAAAGTTGGCCACACCGTTTCGATTCACGCATGATAAATTACCTACTCAATTTGATTTTCTGCTTGCAAATATATCTATCGGGCTCAAAATCAATACATAAAATGAGAATTCTCATTACAATAAACGTGAGAATAAATAAAGTCTTCCTTTGCAATAATATGATGCTAGACTAGAACTCGGATTGGTTAGAGAGTCAAGTTCCTACGTGAAATGAAACAAAGGTCCCACTTGACTTGTCATTGTCAAGAGTGGTCAAGAGGTAAGTTCGTTGTTTTAAAATTCATCCTTAACGGATAGGCAACGGTACTAAGCCATACAGCCTAATCTTTTATATTCTCATTCTGAGATGATTTTATTTAATAAGGCATTAAGCCAAGTCTGTAATCTTTTCTTTAACTTGGACTAGAATACTACCCCTGCCCCTAATATGGAAAAAGAAGACTTGAAATAAAATATTTTAAGACTTGGCTAAATGCCTTATGAAAAGCTCTATGAAAAGAGGTAAGTTCGTTTCAGTTCGTTTCGCCTTCCCAATAGTTCCCAAACGGGAGAATAAAAAATAAAAAATCGTCGTTTGCTTGCTCGCTCTTATTTATTTTAATAATTATCGTAATTTAACTGTAAATAATGTGAGAACTTTTATAAAACTCTCTACTCGTTACAGTACTTTTACACCTTGGTGTACCACTAAATAAGGTCTAAAAAGTCCTCAAGTTGTTCGTTACTTTGTTAAGGCCGATTTACACGCTATTAGTGTTTAGTAGAGTGCTTTAGGAGGGTGCTTTAGTTGAAACGTGTAAACGTTACTAGCTTTAGTACAGTTATACTCGCTTTAGTAGCTCTTTAGTTGTCTTTCAAGTTGAATCAAATAGAATCGCTTTCTATTTTTGTTTCAAGTGATACCCCTCCCGCGCCCGCGCAACCCCCGCGCACCCCTCGCGCGTCACTCGGCGCTTCACTGGTTGTGTGTAAACACGAAATTTAGTAAAATCTTTAGTAGAGTGCACAAGTGACGTGAAACGCGTGTGTTTTAAAAATGGCTAAATGGTCGGAACATACAACTTTTAAATTTGTATAAATTATTTGTATTAATATTTCGTATAAAATGTCGTCTTCTATTTGCTCCATTACTATAATTAGCATTTTCCGTAGAATAGCGCGTATTTGGCGACGTCGTTGCGCGTTCATTGTGGCGTCGAAATGATACTCTACTGGAAGCATGTAAACGTTCACTCGCAGCGCACTAAAGCACTAAAGCACTTGCCTTTCAAGTTGTACTAAATTACTCTACTAAACACTAATAGCGTGTAAATAGGCCTTTACGGACAGTAAACTATGCAAGCAAACACTCTGTGTATTCAGTCCTCCGGCGCGCTATTAGTAAACATGAGTCAGAACAGAACGTAATTTGGTGTCAAGGAGAGATGACTGGAGTGCGATATTCAGCATCCTCGCTTATCTCGTAGTCGGAAACGTATCTTTTATCAGTTCCTCTTATTCAGAACTTGGTGAGCTATTCATCAGCTAACTTCAAACAAAGTAAGTTCTTTTTATGCGCTTTGATCTATTTAAATAGCTAAATTTAGTAAGTTATTTAATTATGTTCCTAGTAACCATGGCTTATTTTATTATATTTAGAACAGTGTAAATGCAAATCCATATTGTTGGTTGGAGTCATCTCATCTTCAATTATTCTGTGTTATGTTTGTCTACTAATTTCATTCTTTTGAATTTATTGTAACAGAAATTACCAAACTTACATGCAATGCATGCTTTACAGATCTCGTACCTATTAAAATGATTTGTGCTTATTGCAGCTAAATGTGCCAAACAATGGCAGCGAGCCAGCCAGCGCCCGCTCATACCATGGGCTCACAGAACCAAGTGTTCATCATAAACCCGTGGTTTGATTCTTCGTACTTGTTCACTCCGCCAGGCTTGATCAAAGCAGCTGTTATTGTAAGTGCTATTTGAAGATTAAACTTCTTAGGATCGTATTTAAAAAGCCATCACAAGATTGAGAGCAATATTGAGTGCGGATTTGACAGTCATTTTGTATTGGAATGACGTTTCTG
Organism: Scrobipalpa atriplicella; assembly: GCA_029255725.1. Lineage (NCBI taxonomy): Eukaryota > Metazoa > Arthropoda > Insecta > Lepidoptera > Gelechiidae > Scrobipalpa > Scrobipalpa atriplicella. The sequence continues at coordinate 43,596 of JARACY010001049.1, read as the reverse complement.
ATACGAATTCAAACTCGCTGTCACTCTTGAGAGCTGATTATAAATATGGGCCTTAGTATTCACTTAAAAAACTGATACTTACATACATATAATCACACCCAAAAACTGATATACTATTAAAAAATATTGTTATAATTTAAGTGTAATGCTTACCAATAAAAAAATGCATTATATTATTATTTATTTACTACTTCATTAGGTTTTCCTGTTTGTTTCTAAAGAAAATCTATTGTCTTGGTAATTAACCTTGAGAATTATCAGTTGTATGGTACTTGTATGATGTTAAGTCATGTATACAATAAAATATTATTTGTTATTAGTAGAAACATCAGTTCTACATTGCTACAAAAAGTACCTATTTATATTTATGTACATGCTGAATACCATAAGAAAAAATCCTTGTACTATTTTTAATTTTATTTCCAAAAATTACTATATAGTCAAATAAGTGTGTAACTCCTTCATTTTATGGTTATTTATTTCATCAATTTATATTCCAGGTTTTCAACTTGATAGGCTACATCTGTATCCAAGCGTCATCATTCTGGACAAACGGTCGAGGAGTATACTTCATGATCGTAGCTCACCTCGGCCTATGGTTCTCAGCTGGTCTTCTCTTGTGCTATCTGTGGCATGTAGTCGAAAAGTATCATTCCATCAAGTGGCTGAAGATTGAGATGGTCGGGTATACGGTGCTGATGTTTCTGAACCTGGTTGCAGCTACAGTTGCCGTTGCTTTTGGAAGTGCTGCTTATTCTGCTGCTGGGGTGAGTGAAAGATTTGCTCTATGTGTTTTTATGTCAGTTAGAAAATTTTTATGTGTGTAACAATGCATTGCCTGCGGCCTGTACTTTTTGAAACCAAACAAGCCTATGAGAAGTAGAATTATTTAATCAGATCACAAACATTGGGGAAAATTTGGTCACCCAGAAATCACTAAATCTTGACTTTAGTCAAGAGTAATATTTCTGGTCTAGCCGAATTGATATACATATTTATAAATTGTTTAATTAATTTCTAAATTGTTTTATTTAAATAGGGCAGCTAAGTAGACAAGCACTACAGGGCTTTTTATTTCCACTTTCTTATGTTACATAACTGCCTATAAATACATAGTCCAAAAGTAGGTTACAGTTGAAACAATGGGTAGTTGGAATGCCATACACGGCATGCTTTGCCTGATTTGATTCAACAGTGAACTAAATCGCATATCTGCGATAGTGTAAGCACAATATCATGTCCAATCTTTAAGTACCTAAACATACCGAAATTTTTACAAAACCAACTTGTATTTTGATTATAATATTAGTAAATAGGTACTTATTTCTTCCATAAATATAAGGAACACCTTTAAAAAATAATTAGAAGAAAAAGTAAGAGATAATAATTATGAACTTGACTTGACACCACTATGAATTACTCATCATCAGCCTGTATCAGTCCACTGCTGGACATAGGCCTCTCCCATAGCGCCACTCAGCTGGGTCTTCAGCCTTTCAAATCCAATTTCTGCCCGCTTTTTTACGCAGATCATCGCTCCACCTGGTTTCCTGAAACCTCCTACACTACGTTTGTCTTGTGGTATCCACTATAGAACTTGTCTGCCCCAACGGCGATCGTCAGTATGATGAATTACTAGCCCACATATTATATCAATTTATGATGTCAATCAATCATTGGGATCAAATCACTTAATAACAAACACATTGTCCTATCACGACGCCTTACTAATAGGCACTACTCTCTTTTTAATTTTTATTTTATCATTTTTTATTCCAGTTCTTCGGGTACTTAGCCATGGTGTTATACGGGTTTGATGCCTTCCTCAAATACCGAGCTGTGAAATCCGGTGATCTGGCGCAGGGGAGGCGCGTCATACAACAACAACAGCACATCACCACGCCCCCCGCGTTGCCATAGCAACGGGACGATCTACTTACAGGCGGGTGGGAGTAATACCAAGGTTATTTAGATATAACGTGAGCTGCGTCAAGCGAGCGTGCATGGTTACAATGGTCATCATACAAAGTTTATACAGCGACCAGGTTAACTTGACCTATCTGTGCAACTGACATCGTTGTAAGTTAATCAGTCTAAACATGCACCCTCGGGACCTAAGCACAAGACTGATAAACAAATAGAGCATCAATTTAAAGCTATGAAACATTCAGCTCATTTTAGAAAAAAATATGAATGAATACAAAGAAATGTTGCATTTCTTTAGTAGATTTATAGTTGCGAAGTGAGGTCTAACTTCATATAGCAAATATCGTTTTAAGATAAGAATAGTCGTATGCGCAGGGATCATTTATTATTTTTAACGTGTTTTGCATTCAGAATCAACATTGCAAAAAAATTGAAACAAAGATAAATAGTGGTCTTGATTCGAACTTCGAAGTTACACACGACTTCACCAATGTGGCGTACATTCTAACTTCGACTGTCATTTTCTATCATGAGCAAACAGAAAGGGACGGTAGTATAGACGGGATGTGTAAAGCAATTTTTTCTTTTTAAGGGGCTACCCTGAGCCAGGTGGCGCCCTCATCAGTCAAAAAATAATTACTCACTGAAAAAGCAATTAATCGAAAATCCGGTAAACCAGATTGAAATAAAAGCAAAGAAGATAATTTAGAACATCATAAAGTTGCAATTCATAGTTCCTGGTAGTAACAGAAGGAAAATTTGCGAAAAACGGCCACTTTTAGCACTTTTGGTATCTGTAACTGCTGTAAACACTGAATCATGAATTTATAGTGCTTAAAACAATCGACAGTAAGTACCTATTCTTTAATCTGGTTTACCGGATTATCGATTCATTGCGTTTTCAGTGAGTTAATGATTTTTTTACTGATGAGGGCGCTGGCGGCACCGGGGATCCCCTTCGTATGTGTATTTAGTCATCAAGCTGTGTGTACAAAGCATATTATTTAACTATATTACTCACACTTAAACATTCACATTCATAAACCCACCATTATTATTCTAACATGTGTACCTCAAAGTGTACTTAATGTACTTAAATCTAAATAAGGTTGAAACTTGAAAAACAGCAGGTTTAGAGAATAATTTGTTTGAAAAGTTTACACACCTGTTTAAATTAAACAGACTGATAAAACATGTTTTGAGATTTTCGCGGTTGTTCTTTACTTACATTCATATTATTATTTTGAACTGGGTTATTACCGAGATAATGTTAATTTTGATCAATCCACTCTGGAATGTGCAACCGTTCTGAAATGGGGGAAATATTTTGGTATTCAAAATAAACATTATTGTTGTAAAAACCCAATTCAAAACAACAATTTGAATGACGGCTAATAAAACTAAGTTTTCACTGATAAAACTAAGTTTTCACTGTTGAAATAGTTTCCGCAGTCTTGTTAGGACAATGCATACTGAATCGATCGATGATCGAAAGTAAAGCTGTGTTCACAACTAGTACAGACTGTTGTTTTTTAAGTTTCGAAATGTTCTAACACTAAGCTTAACTTTCGATATAGATTTTGTGATAGTAATGTAAGTGCTAACTTATTTGTATACCTACCTATATTTTGTAAATAATTATGACTATTGTCTAGTTAGTAACATACTTTATTGCCTAATTTATGTGACCAATCATTTGCATGAACTGTTTGTACAGATTCGCTCAAACGAAGGTGAGGATGGATAGTTTACTATTATTTTATGGATATCAGAAATATCTCGCATTTTTAATACGATTATTTGTATCAATTTATTGTATAAATTTGTGTTTATTCACCCTGTACTTTAAATTTTAATATACCGAGATTATTATCTCCGTCCAATTTTAAATTTAATTGCTCACATTTTGTGTCAAATTACATTACCTTGTGTAAAAGATGGGCAAGCAAAGATTTGGTCTCTATCAAGAGATACAAAAATAATTCAATGTAGTGAATATCATTTGTAATTGGGCGTTTTTTTTCTTTTTTGTACCTTGGATTTTTTACATGTAACCAATATTTAGCGGTTAAAATTTCCATAAAATTTCTTGAAACAAGTTCCGTTGTCGATTTATTTATAATCTCAATACATTTAAATTAACAATGAAATCCAAACAGGTTTTAGTATCCTCTTTTACTAATATTTAATTAATTATTTAATAAATTCCCACCCCCCCTGAAACGTATGTAACCCTTCAAAGTACTACATTTAACTTTCGTAATTGGCGCCAAAAATTGCTGCCAAGAAATCGTTTGACCGTTTTAAACATGAAACGAATGTTACTCTAGCTTTTAAGCCAGAGTTTTTCCAGAAATAAACTCTATTCATCTTTAAATTAAGTTCTAAATTGTGTAACCGATTTTCATTCTAAGTGGAATTCCAACTGAGTTACGGGTCTAAAAAATTAGGTACTTCAGAATTGTTTTCTACCAAAACTTCTATATTTTTTTAAACTTGCAACACTTTTCGGTGGCTAGCATAATTAAAAAAGCAAATCGCAGGGTTCTTTCTCGGAGAATCGTCGTTTTGAACACACGCGTCGCAGTGTACCACTTCGGATGTTCCATTGAATTACAGGGATTTTAAAGGAATGTTTTATATGTTATGCATTACTGAGGTCTTTATAATGTACTTTAGTTTATTTCTATTTGATTACAACAAGTTATTGATATAAAAAAACGTAATTTAAGATAAAATTCGGCTTTTAGTTTTTAGGTTATAGGTAGCGTTACATCCATTGAGTAACATTTTTCTCAAAGGAATGAAACTGTAACTCAATGGAACGGTAAGGGCGTGTGTTGATTGTTGTAATAAAACATTTAACCGATTTCGACAAAAAAGTTATGTAGTTTTATGATAGTAGATAAGTAGATACATTGTTTTCATATAATAAAAGCCGTCTTAGTAAAAAAAAATCGTTATTGCTACCGATGCCAAAACAATATTTTTTTTGTCTGTCTGTCTGTTTGTATGTCTGTTAGGTTACACCACATCACGCCAAAACTACATAATCAATTTGATGGGACTTTTTTTATTCAACTTTGTTCTCAAAAGACTGGTGTGGCGCAGTGGTAGTTGTGTTGCAAAAAAACGCTTAATTGTGAATTAGGCTTTACCAATTCCATTTAGTAACAACTCATTCCATTGAGAAACTGTCTACCAAATTGAATGACACAATTTTCAAAGTTTTAATAAAATTAACTACAATATTATTAATAGGGTTGGTGTTAAAAGACTGTTTATTAGTAAGAGAACCTTTTTTTAAAATACACATTTAAGAATTATTAAATAATGATGGTTTAAAATTAAATGAAAGTAGTCATGTTTAGCAACATTGTCACTCATAGGAGTATTTAGTAGCTATTCTTCGTTCTTTTCATTAATATAAATTCCAAATAAAAATAATTTTAAGTATTTATATTATAAGAAAGAATAATAAATAGATTAAAAACACTACATTTGATTTTATTACAGCATAAAAATGTTTTAAAAATTGTAACTCAGTGGAACATTTTGTAAGGACTTAATTTGTTTTGTTTCTTATTTTACATTAAAATATAATAATAACATGAAAAAAAAATATATATTAGCTGCAGAATATATCAAGGATTATAAATACCTACAAGGAAAACATTTTAAACGATATTTTTTTTCGACATTGAGTTTCAACCAAGGAACAAAAATATAAAAAATCGCCCAATTGTGAAAGTGATAAAAAACCTGTAATTTTTTGGAAAGTGGCCAAAGCAACTGGTCGTTTTCCGGAAGTATTTTCCAAATGTTTTTCACATTCTCTGTTAACTAGGCAAAATTATTTCAAACGTAATGGATGATTTTAGGGTAAGGTCTCGTGTTCTCAATTAAATTAAAAGCTTGTATGTATATTCAGGTCTTTGTCTGTTTTAAACATGCTTATTTCTATACTCTCCACTATTCTAAAATTAAATCTTTTGTAAACCACCTTTTTATATAAATAATCGTACATTGTTATATTTTATATATTTTATTGAGAAGTTTAAAAATAAAATGCTTTCACTGTGATCATTTGTTTTATTTAAACAAATAATGGCATTGATTAACTTTTCTTTGACATTTTTAAAATGAAACTTAAAACTAAATATAAATTAAACGTGTAATGTAATAATGAATGTATAATAACAATAAACGTTACAATAATAATTAAAACTGCAAGTATCCTCATGGAATATATTAAAATGCTGGACCCTACACCAACTACAATACTTCATTCAACAAGTTATTTTAGAAACAGGTTGTTTTGGAATCCCAGATGATTGCGGGTTTAGTTGGGCTAATTAGTACCTACTGTTCAGGCACTTAAAACCTAAGACTGAGCCAGATAGGTATAATTAAGTAATTTAGGTCAAGCTCGCCAAGCTGCTCCATGGATTTTAAAACGTTTAAATATTTATGCGATTTGTGCTTCAGGCTAAAGCTTTTACAAATACATATCCAAATGTGTCAGTCTCGTAAATATTATCAAAAATAGTACCTACAGTAGAAAATATTTCGATATTTTTAGTTACATTAGACATTTTGGTTATGAAAAAACTTAACCCCCCTAGATTTAATCATATTCCCAGTATTGAGATATGCTAATAAATTAACTTATAAACTGAAAACAGTTCCTAACGTCAGACAAAGGTAGAAACAGTTTGCAGCTGTTAAAATGTTAGTGTAGATGGCATTACATTAATATAAAAGTTGATATACAATATAAAAAAAATGTAGTACCTATATACAACGTGTAACAGAAAGGGTATATATATGCATCGAGAAATGTGTGAATCTACCCATGAAACTGAACAACTTTCCCTAAGGAACATAGGTCGAAAAAAGAAAAAAAAAATTGACCTTCCATACACAATGTGTCAGCTGATAGCGTAATTAGTATGGGAAGTTCAAATTTTTTTGATAGCGTAATTAGTATGGGAAGTTCAAATTTTTTTTTTCGTATTTCGACCTATGTTCCTTAGGGAAAGTTGTTCAGTCTGGGTCAGTCTCATGGGTAGATTCACACTTTTCTCGATGCATATACCCTTTCTGTTACACGTTATAAAAGTATAAAGATTTTGATTTGCTTCAAAGCAAACTTATGCTAAACAATAACGAATTATGTAGTAACGTTCGCATGAAATTATAAATATACTAGCAAATTCACGATAAGGCACATTTAAAGCACATTCATTAATTATAGTGATTTTAGTATACCTACATTTATTTTTATAGAGTTGCACCAAGGTTGTACCTGTAAGGTACATAAAATTCATTCATATACCTATTTAACGTGAATGCCAAGATAACACAGAATGTATATAGTATTTTTTTTTGCTAGTTAAGAAAAACACCATTTTATAAATCTAAAAATACTTTTAAAGTTTACAATGTATAAATTATATGTTTACAATGACTTTTGTATTTTTGATACAATATCAAAAGTTTCTAAAAGTGCCGAGATTTTCATGATTCTTTTACACATAGATAGGTTAATTCTCCAAAAATAACTGTTTTTGGTCTATTCAAAAATAAATATGTTTATGTAAATTTAATAAAATACTTCTCATCCTTTGCTATATCCTATATTATATCAGTAAGTACTTAAACATACCTCAAAAAGTATAACATGTACAAAAAGTTATCCCTAACTATAACTACTTAAAATATATTTACTTATATAAAAATTAAATCTCCTATAGTCTGGTATATTCGGTAAGTGCAATTGCAATATTAATGTACATTTACAACCAATATTATTGGTTTTCAAGGCTCAGCAAGAATTAAAGTTTTTGGTATACTGATGCCAGAAACAGTCTAGTATTGTCATCAACAAATCTGAAAATCTGTTCTAGGTGTTCAAACAATCACAAAAGTAGATATCTTATAAAAAATACAATAAGACTAGTAGGTAGATTCCACAGCTGATTCTTCTGTACAAAAAAAAATGATGTATGTTTTTTGGAGGATATTTTAGTAAAGGATTTCGAGTTTATAATTCATAATATTACTGAAAGATTGTGTATATTCTAGGTCTTATTTATGTAAAACTACTGCGAATAAATGTAGATTTTAGGAAAAATTATGCATTTTTACTGATAAAATTTGTATAATTTCTATCAAATTTATGTAAAACTTCTGCAAATAAATGTGTATTTCTGCTAAAATTATGTGTTATTTCATAATAGAACAAAAGTTGTTAAGTTTTATGGACTCGCAAGAGGCACTGCAATATTTTTACCACTACCTACTATTTCATCTGTCTGTTTTTAAGCCTTGTTACCAAATATCCTTCTACAGATCTACTGTGGCGGCAGACCCCTCTTCCAGCCTTTATACTTCAGGAACCCGTCATAACCGTACGCTAATATCGCACATAGCCCGAAGAACTGAAAAAAAAAGTGCTACGGTTATTTTTTGGTATCGTAATCATATCTGTTTCAATCCAGGTTTTGACAGCAGATTTGTTAGAGTAACTACACTTTGCGGATCTGTTTCAGGACCATTATAACCCGGGCCATTTCAAAGAGTGAATACTATAGTATACGGGGTGTAAGGGACAGCGTCCCGCAAACTTATAGGGGTTGCCCAGTCATCGAAACTGAACAACTACCACCAGGTTTTTTTTTCAGGAAATGAAAAAAATATTGCTTTTTTATACAAAATGACCACATTGATCAGACAATTTGTATGGAAAAGCAATTTTTTTTTTCATTTCCTGAAAAAAAATCCTGGTGATATGTGTTCAGTATCATTGACTGAGCAACCCCTATCAGTTTGCGGGACGCTGTCCCTTACACCCGGTATAATGCATGCTCCAAAATTGTCTGCATCATTGTCATTTCCCATCAGGTGAGATAGCAGACAAATAATTTGCCTATTCATTTATTAAAAAAAAGATGAATGATTTTTGACTTTGTCTAAGTCAGAACATAGTTAGTTCTCCTATACTATCTAATCCAGAATTTTATTATAATTAAATGCTTCACTAGATTATGATTTGGTAATGAGGGGTTGCGCCTGCAGCCCAACAGCCACTGCAACCTGTGTAGGAAATGCTTCACTTACCCCAACAACAAATCCAACACTCTCTCCAATAGTCGTAGCAATAATGGACAGTATGATGTACGCTAAACATACAATCCCACAGTAGAAGAACTCGAGCTTGGCCCACGGCCACTGGTCGTACTTCTCCACTATGTGGAACGTGTATGAGAGGAGTATAAAGCCCGTGATGATGATGCAGATCCAGTACAGTATGTTGTAGAATATAGATGAGATCCACGCGCCCCACGAGATCTTTATACAGATGAATCCGATCAGACTTGACAGCTGAAAGTAAACATTAAAGATTAAATTATGGTTTTGATTTGATTATACTTTCAAACAACTTTTAATTTTAATTTTACTCAAAGGAAATAAGAATAGGTGCGAACAAGAATAGGTATTAGAATCAGTAATCTAGCTAGAACAGCTATCCTAAGTCAGATCCTAAGCCAGAAATTCTTCCGAACCAGCTTATGCTTTTCAAAAAGTGAAGATCCTAACTGGTCGAGTATGAAGGTCTTTGAGTTTAACCTTTTTACCAGTACCACCTATTTTAAAGTCTGACTATTAGACCATAGAGGCAGTTAAGATAGGTTGAAATTAAAATCAATAGGTAAATTGATAGTTTAGAAAATTGTTTCCTTACCAACTGCACCACTTTGAGCATGCCAGGCAAGGTGGTGACATAGCCTTTGTCCAACCGGAGCACTTTCTGGGGCGACGGAGGAGTTGACGGTGTCTGTGGCTGACTGTGCCCGTAGTTGTCGAACATTGTGCTCTATTTAGTTCTGAAAACAGTATTTAAACAAACATATTAAAATATCAAAATGAAGTTAGTAAATATAAACTGGAATGATTACATTTCACCACACAAATCAGTTAATGAAAATTACAATACATTTAGTTTAGTTCTGAGAAGTATTTTAGATAAATGCATTCCGCGAAAACTCCTAAAGATAAAGTTGAAAAGCAAAAAAACATATCTCACAACCGGCCTAAAACGATCATGTCAGAATAAAAGATTATTAAGTATCCTAAATTCACAAACTAAAAGCATAATCATACATAACTATTATAGCGATCACTATGTACCGAACATTATAAAAAATAATAATATCCATAAATCGTTTATAAAACAATTAAAAAAAAATCTCATTAAAAAATGTTATTATAATCTTAACGAATTTTTTGATGATGATGATAAAGATAAGTTTAAAATACAACAATCATAAAGAATAGATTTATATAATGCTGTATTTAGAAATTTAATGTCATATAGTAGGTATACGATAGTGTTGATCTCAGATACTATTAATTCTAAAATTTTAATTTTAAGTTAATACTTGTTAACTGTTTCATTACCTTTTTAATATTCTATCTATATGTTTTAATATTTTATTAGACTTAAAAATTGTGAGCAGTAGCGTCCTCTGCTGAAAAATTGCTATGCCCTAACAGGGCGTCATGATTAATTTACATAAGACCTATGTAACTACTCGTATGAATGTACCTTATTAATAGTGATACTGCAATAAAAAATTATTATTATTATGATTTACTGCTAAATATGTGATTGCACATGAAAAGATATGTTATGGAGGGTTTTAAAGGGGTACTTTATGGAGAGTTTTTGAATAGCTTATGAGTAGCAGATTACAGGGATGTGCTTAACTCAAAACCCTCCATAAGGTACCTTTGCATGTGGAACGTTACATTTATCATTCTTGAATGTGTAGAAAAGAATTGAATATTCTCGCTAATGCATGCATTTTCTAATCAAATCAGAGCAAAAGGTATGATGAAATAATAACAAGCGATATCTAGTGCGAAAAGAGAACAGGCATGGAATTTGAGGGCGCGCATTTGTATTTAATTAACTGTCGCTTGGTGGTGTGAGGATTATGTCCAGGTCTTTAACAGTAACCTTCTACATTAAATTTTGGAGATTTTAGGTCAAAGACCTAGGCATAAACCCCACTCAACCAGCCGAGGGTTAATTAATACAAATGTGCGCCCTCCAATTCTATGCCTGTTCTCTTTTCGCACAGACTCTAACTGTAATTCAACTCGTTACACAGAATTCTTAATGAGGTATGTAGGTTTGATCTTGCAAACTTCTAAAACACTTATAGCTTATCTCATATATTGTATTACTCACAAGCAAAGATATAGAGACTGTTAATAAGGTTAAATGTCCTGCCGGCGAGGTCAACGAAAAGTAAATAACGAAAATCACAAAATGCACACCCTCTGTTCAGATTTCACAATACCTAAGGTAACAATTAGGTCATAAATCACAGCGAGTCTTGGAAATCTCTAAAGCCAAATAATTAAATTACGATATTTTCCTCTTATTCGTATTGTACAGCTAAAGTTATAGGCAAAATTAATTATTAAATAGGTAAATCTACCTGTCAGACAAATCACAATACTAAAAATCCAATGAAGTGAACTTAGGGCCAGATGCTGATGGAATATAGTTTGACAAATTATTAACCAATCCCTGCCTTTAGATTTTGAAACCCGCCACCCGCACCACCCCGCTCCCCTCGCCTCGTACGAACTTCAAGCTTTGCAATCAAAATATGCTACGTTCCTTCATACTACAACGTTTAAACTCTTGATCCTGCTTGACAGATAAAAGATGTTAATGGATAACTTAACTTCGTAAAATGAAACGAATTTTGAGCCTATTTACACCCGTGTAACGTCACACTAGTTGTACATTTACATTGCTGCTTTGCGTCTAAACATGTTGCAAGCGCATCAAACAAAAGTAGCAGTGGATACTTTATAATAACGAAAAGACACGGGTATGGAGAAGTGCCCATTCGACTCATTTGATTTTTTTTTTAAATATATTCTCCCGTTTGGGAAGGCGAAGAGCGTGAGCCCATGCAGCCTAGTCTTCAGAGTGTATATTCTTTTGTCTTCTTATACCTAATCTAACCTACGCTAACCTAAAAGTCATTGGAATGCGCCGGTGATTCACATTCCAATGCTCAACAGACTTTTGCGCGGAGATAACAATCCGAATCGTACGGTAGCGCCTTCCTTTGCTTCTTACTCCCGCCATATTGTTCCTCGTCAGCAGATCATTATGTTAAATCCACCACATTAAATACAACAAACACTGCAAGGAACTAATTTAGAAGAGCGAGGAACAAAGTCCGTCAGATTTTTCATGCCCCCCGCGCAAAACCCCAACCTAACCTAACCTAACCTAGAACTCATTAGATCGCGAGTGGCCGCCATCTAATGCTCTCTGATGATTTACGCGGGAGTGTCGAGTCGAACCATATAGGATTTCTGTACTTTATTTCTAACTTTCACCACATTGTCTTTCACTACCGGCACATTATTATGCTAATTCCACTACACTAACACAATAATAACCGCGAAAAACTAAATTAGAAAGCCAGAAATTCAGTCCATACGTGTGATTCGTTACGGTTCCCGCGCAAAACTCCCGACTCATTTGAACGGTAGGCACAGGGGATGAGCTGCGCGATAAATTTGAATTTCTCGCTTTTATTCGACTAAAGTGGTGATAAGTGTTGTGATAAAATTGTTTGAGAGCTGAGGCAGCGCTCTACAACTCGTAGAACAATTTACAGTGTTCGTTTGAAGTCCCACGAGTGATTGCATATTAGAAGTGAACTTTTTATTAGTTTCTCATATGTAATGGGAGATAGGGACTGGAGACCCTTCATCTACGGCGGCCTGGCGTCGATCGTCGCGGAGTTCGGTAAGAAAACATGTATTTTTCTATTAGTTTTCGTGAGTAAACAAAACCTAACCTCTAAAGTGATAAGTGATAATGATAACAAATCATAGCTCTCGCTATGCGTCTGATAATGTGATAAACTACTCATCACCTAGCTCAAAACCTCGTATTCATTCAACCATAAATCAGTGTAACAAAACAATAGACTCAAAAGCCGTAAAACAAAATTTTTAAAAGTACTCGCTGTTCACCCAGCGGTTCCAACCGCGGCTAAGAGAGTTTTCCCATGGAAATGAGGCATTTTCCCACGGTAAAAAGGTAGCCCATGTCTATCCCTAGAATTCACTATAGTCCTACCTTTCAATAAAATCTGTTCAACTGTTAAGGCTAATAATAAAAGAGTAACAGCTAGTAACTTTCGCATCTATAAATATTTTTAAATATTTCTCAGGTACTTTCCCGATAGATACGACGAAGACCCGTCTGCAGGTGCAAGGGCAGAAGATCGACCCCCGTCATGTGGAGCTGCGCTACTCCGGGATGGTGGACTGCTTTGTCAAGACCTCTCAGGAGGAAGGGATCAAAGCTCTTTACTGCGGGTAAGTTGGAGGAGCATTTTACATACTTACTAGCTTTCTGCCAGTGGTATCACCAAGCCGCTATATAAGTTTTCCCATGGTAGAAACGCCTATGTCTCATTTCAAGACTTATCTATATGTGTGCTAGGTTTCAGCTTGATCCATCCAGTAATTTTTGAGTTTATTCATTGCAAACATATCTGTCATTTGATATACTAGTTCGAAATAAGTTCTATGATTGAGTAGAAATCCATGACATGACATTCATTATCATTTTACAACAATAAGATAACTTGCCATCCATTCATGTATGTTCATAATTAATCATAACAATCTGATTCTTGTTTTGATTGTTATTGCATGTGTGAAATGTCATTGCTCACTCACAGCATTATTGTTTTGTTTACTACTAGCTATTAGCATAGCAATGTTCTCATTGGAATTACATGTATTTTACATTGTACCAGAGAATAACATAGCCTGTTACTTTTGAATAATACAGGTTTTTAATAGAAATAGAATTTATAAAGTTGAGCAGTTATCGCAGACAATTTCTTTTTATTTAAAAAATTGTTGGAGTTGATTTTTGCTAAGATGTTTTATTTTCATTAACTTGCTTAATTACAGATTTAGCATTCTAATAAAATACCTATGTGATACACTTACACAGCTGTAAAGACACCTGTTTATTTTAATTCCTATCTGTTTACCACTGAGAGACTAAGAACATCATACCATAATCATACTATCTTTTCTAGGATTCCCTATTAACTTATACTGTGTCATGTTATCTTGAATAAAGTCACGGTTAAGAATATTTTGGCAAAGCTTCTGAGTGTTTTGTCGACATTGTTGATGGTAATCGTGTGTTTCCGCGGGAATGCCAAATGCGCCACATTATTGAGAGCAGGGTATTTTTAGCAATCCACTAAATTTACGTTTTTTTTTCAAGTGTCTTGTCTACTACGTAACATAGTTTTTCGTAAGACCTTCAAATCTGCCCAACCCAACTTGACTTACACGATCGTAGCTGAAACTGAAATGCCCCATATTTGTCGATATGTCGATGAAGTTTTTATTTAGCACCTGACGCTATGCGTACCTCGCAAGGGATATAGGAGTGAATGAATGTATCTATGTATCGTCTTCAGGATATGGCCAGCAGTGTTACGGCAGGCGACGTACGGCACGATAAAGTTCGGCACGTACTACTCGATGAAAAAATGGCTGGCGGCGCGGCGGCCGGACGGCGGGGCCATCGAGCATCTGCCCACGAATACGTTCTGCGCGGCATTCGCGGGCGGGCTGTCCAGCGCCATCGCTAATCCTACTGACGTGCTCAAAGTGCGGATGCAGGTGAGATATCCTGATTCCGCAGCCAGGTTGGACAGTGGGACACAATGCAATGTTTTACCACGGTAAAATGTACAATTTCCTCGAAAAAAAAACATGAAAGCCCAAGTGAAACTGGCAAGTTGAAATGCTCGTATGAATAAAAGCAGTTACTTAGATAAGTTTTTGCAACCCGTTTTGCTATTTCGTTCTGTTCTGATGCAATGAAAAGCAGAAGTGGGGGAGTTGATTTTGTTTACAAACTGTTTATTTACGTATTGTTATTCTCTCATTATCAAATAATAATGTAATCAGGCAGGAGCTACGTCAACAAGACAATATTACCCAGTCATTCTGAATTTTGTCGCGGGAATCGAACGGTTTTTGTTGAAAATTGGCATACTTACGAATTATGGGTCACTCTATTTAAAAAAAAAAAAATTGTGGTCCAGGACCATGTGGATTCGCAGCCATCTTGAAAAAACCCCCCAATTCCCAGATATCATAGATAGCGGGAGGGTCCTCGAACTAACTTTGGAGCACACCCTGGGCAAAGGCACGTGCTGTTAAAAAAAATCCGAAATTGTGAAAAACAAGATGGCCGCCATACAAAACAAAAAGTCGAATATCTCCTTAACGATGAGAGATAGGTAGAAAATGCTGGAAGAAATATTATAGAGGCCAATAAAGGGCAACTTCCTGTGGTCATGAAAATCCAAGATGGCGGATACAAAATGGCGCCCGAAAAAAAAAATTCTCCGATTAGGCTGAAATTTTGCAGATGGGAGGTAGTTGACGTATTGATCCGATATGTTTGGTTCGTTTTCTGATTCCACCATTTTTCAAGATGGCTGCCATTCAAGGATCTTTTGTATGAAGAATTTTGATTTGGCTCTGGCGCGTAAACAGTTACTGGTAGGGGAAGGATACAACAACAATAATAATACAGCACATGAAAAAACATAATGGTACTATCAGCTCCCCCCATGAGCAACCGTTTCCACACCAGAGCAAAATCAAAATTCTTCATACAAAAGATCCTTGTATGGCAGCCATCTTGAAAAATTGTGGAATCAGAAAACGAACCAAACATATCGGATCAATACGTCAACTACCTCCCATCTGCAAAATTTCAGCCTAATCGGAGCATTTTTTTTTTCGGGCGCCATTTTGTATCCGCCATCTTGGATTTTCATGACCACAGGAAGTTGCCCTTTATTGGCCTCTATAATATTTCTTCGAGCATTTTCTACCTATCTCTCATCGTTAAGGAGATATTCGACTTTTTGTTTTGTATGGCGGCCATCTTGTTTTTCACAATTTCGGATTTTTTTAACAGCACGTGCCTTTGCCCAGGGTGTGCTCCAAAGTTAGTTCGAGGACCCTCCCGCTATCTATGATATCTGGGAATTGGGAAGTTTTTTCAAGATGGCTGCGAATCCACATGGTCCTGGACCACAATTATTTTTTTTTTAAATAGAGTGACCCATAATTCGTAAGTATGCCAATTTTCAACAAAAACCGTTCGATTCCCGCGACAAGGCTAAATTTTAGCCAGAATGACTGGGTAAATAATAAACAATACGTATTTATTTTTGATTTTGAGACCTGAAGTACTGCTGCAGTGAAAAAGCAACCTTAAAGATAGTTCTTGTCTATACTCTGTTTTTTTAACGTTGCGTTATCGATACCAACTTGTTATGCGGCCTATAAACTGATTTTAACTTACAACTTTAAAAAAAGTCAACCGCAAAACATATGTTTGTAACAAGGTTATTATCTGAGATTCCGAAATTTTTACCTCTGCTAAGTTGCAATGAAAAATCTGTTTATGGGCCGCAAAACAAGTTGGCATCGATAACGCAACGTTAAAAAAACGGAGTATACCTGAGTTAGTGTCGATTTTTATTATTTATATTTAACTGTAATATATACAAGTACTTGGTAGTGTTTCTGTCTTTTATAGTAAGTAGTAAGACTACCTATACCTATAGTAGGTAAGGTAGGTACTGTTGTATTGTATGCCTATCTACGCAGGAAGAAATCGTCTAATTTAAGAACTTACTTTATAACACATTTGCTCGTAAAGGGTCTCTTACTACACCAATTTCAATATTGTATTGTATCTTATTACGTACTTGAGCGTAATCGTAATGTAAAATGCACGAGTGCTGTAAAACACACGAGTTTTTTTTTTAATTAGGTAAAACGCACGGTTTATCGAACGGTACTTTTTTAAATCTTAGCAAAGAGTTTTTATGGCAGAAAAGTGGT
Organism: Scrobipalpa atriplicella; assembly: GCA_029255725.1. Taxonomy (NCBI): domain Eukaryota; kingdom Metazoa; phylum Arthropoda; class Insecta; order Lepidoptera; family Gelechiidae; genus Scrobipalpa; species Scrobipalpa atriplicella. Next base: position 26,658 of record JARACY010001049.1, on the reverse strand, counting down.
CAACATTTTATAAATAAAATTAACTTTGGGAGATAAAGTATAATAAAATAAACATTTAATTCTTTGATTTAATTAATTTTTACAATAAATTACAACCATTTATCTGTAACAAAATAAAAAAAATATTTATTTAGTTTATTAGTAATACTGGCTGGTTTTTTGTGCTTTACTAGGGAATCTGGGGTACGTTCAGAAACGCTCGATCGATCGAAATTTAACCTGGTTAAAAATTATATTGCCTGTTCAGAGACACCTGGCAGACGAAATTTCGACTAGGTTAATTTTTATCCGGCCCGTTCAGAGGCGCACCGGAAGTGAGGTTTTATCTGACAGCAGCTAAGGTGCACGTTCAGTGCGTCCCACTAGTATAGGATTCGATCGGTATAAATACCGAACTGGGTCGACTGAACGTACCCCTGTGGATGCGCGCGCATCGCTAATTTGTGAACGAGTAAAAATTATTCCTCGCTTTTTTTCTTTTCGCTGTATTGTTTTAATTTTTTAGCTATTTCCTCGCAAATATGTTATAAAACATCGTACGACATACGTGCGGTTTGATAATTACAGCCTCTGCTTTCTTGTAGCCCTCGCCTACGGCTCGGGCTAGCAATATCGCCTCGGCTGTAACTATCAACGCACCGCACTTGTATCGTAATGTACTATTACTTCAGGTTAGCACGCAACAATACTTTGTTTCCATAAGCTTCGGTAAACTCTCTGCATTCTTTGGCAAGTTGCCTTGAATAAATCAATACGAAATATGAAAGGAAGTCGCTCTGAAGGCGTATGTCTTTTTATCCGTTAACTTCTTCTAAAGTACGGATTTTGAAACTCTTTTCCCCATAATGTGGAACCTTTATATACCAAACCTTTACGCAAACTTTGTTTATTTAGTTAATGTATTGGACAATTAAAAAGGTTAATTAACAACTAAAAGGGGTTGCTCAGTTATCGAAACTGAAAAACTTGTAATAAGACATGATTTTAATAGTCCATACCAAAATGACGGGAAGTCAAACGAGGAATGTCTTTGTGAAAGATTATCAGTTCTATATTGACTGAACAACCATTCAGTTTGCGGGTCAATTCCTGGTAAAAACAGTCCCGCCAGCATACCGGGTGTATTTGCGATAGAATCTATTAACTACTTACTCAAACTTCAAAACATTCCAGGTGGGGTCAGAAAAGCGCAACCTAGTGCGATGTTTCATCGACATCTACCACTTAGAGGGCGTGCGGGGTCTGTGGCGGGGGGTGGGACCGACGTCACAACGTGCAGCCGTCATAGCAGCGGTGGAACTACCAGTTTATGACGCCTGCAAGAAGCGACTTACGGTGACGTTGGGAGATACGCCGCTTAACCACTTAGCGTCCAGCCTGCTCGCCAGCCTGGGCAGCGCCGTCGCCAGCACGCCGCTCGACGTCATCCGGGTGTGTATAATATTTCAATTTTCATCTTCATCTTCGTCATCATCCTTATCTTCGGCATCATCTTCATATTTACCTTCGTCACCATCTTCATCTTCGTCATTATCTTGATCATAATTTTCATTTTCATTTTTAACACAGAAATCACAGGTTAGATACTTGCAGTTTAAACCAAAACTATAAGATTGCAACCTAATAATGTGCCATATTCTTTTACATTGGTGACTTTTTTTGTCGTTTTCACCATTAATAGAAAGAAAGTAAAGTGATGTTTTAATATTTCTTTGTTTGTCATTTCAGACGCGGCTTATGAACCAAAGAAAAATTAAAGGGCAACTAGTTAAATCAAGTGAAAAAATATACAATGGAACAATAGACTGCTTTTTACAAGTAAGTTATTTTTTTTATTGTAGGGTCTGTTTTTTGACAGATCAAAGTATGTAAGTGCTTGTGCTGTGCTCGAGTGACTGTTCATACGCACGCAGGCTGGCATTATAACGTGTATTTAGGTCATTTAGATATAATTTATTTCAGATTTATAAGAAACTGCTCTCGATTCGGGCGCCACCATTCCTTAACTGATTTTAAGATAGCGCTGTCATTTTCTCAACTTGACAGCATGGTTTAGCTTTGGCTTCAAGAATTGAGCCCTTGAGAACAATTTTTGTCATTTTCCAAAACGCGTTATTACAGACAGTGCGGTGCGAAGGCTTCCTAGCGCTGTATAAAGGCTTCATTCCAACATGGCTGCGCATGGGGCCCTGGAATATCATATTCTTCATCACCTACGAGCAGCTCAAGCATCTCTACTGAACCATCCAGCCCGTAAGTCATAACAATAATATAGGGTGTAAGCACAAAGGTGTAAGGTATAATATAGGGTGGATTCAGCAGCAGATTTGGATTTAGGAGGGGGGATTTCCGACTTTTCACTAAAATCTAACTATCTATTTGATATGGAAATAAATGATGATCAGTTAAAGAACTCGTTCTTTTTACAACTCGTCGGTGATTTTTAAAATTAATTTCTAAAGAATTTCTTCAAAGAGAAAGTGACATGACTGATATTTATTAATTAAGAAAAGTGTTAGCCCGTATCTAACAGTTTCCATTGTCGTGTCTCCAGGCCTTGTGGTGGTCAGACGAGAATCGAACCTACGACACGGTTCTGTACGGCCCCCGCCCGGCCCGCACGTGGCGAGGGTAGCGTCACACGCACGTACACGTACACGTACCTCAGCGCATTTACACCAGGTATACGTACTACTCAAATAGTACTGTCACTAGCTGTGGTCACTAGAGAGGTCTACAGAATAGTGCATAATAGCTGCATTTAGATAAATTAATGGATACTATTTATGACGTTAATTGTGGCTTAAACATTCTGAACTAAAATTTAATTAGTAGAAAATAAATTAAAACTACAAAAAGGATTTCCGTTGTCAAAACGAAATAATGTTGACCGCTAAAAGTACGCCTAATAGTAAACTGGTTATTTAAATATTTTGAGGCAAACTACATCTCTTTTCCTTTTGTAGTTTTATAATGTGACAGCACTAAAATTTGAACTAGGTAGCATGTATTTGCACTAGATTTTTTGTATAACCTCAATTCTGAGACGAAAGATAAGCCAAGATTTGTTCCAAGGAATCTCAAAATAGCATTTTCATAGAATCTTTTTAAATGTGTCCGATATTTAGAGTATTCCATCTTAAATGCTAAAAACTAAAAAAAAAAAACTGTTGTTATAAAATGAGCTTTTAGAGAATTATTCTTGAGACTATTGTTACAGGAGTAAGAAACCGTGCAGAGTGAAAGCGCCAGTGTATATTATGTATAGTATAGATATTTATTTTTGACATAATAGTGGCAATCAAACGTTGGTTTGTTTGTACCACCCACAAGTACCACCTGATGCTAAACACTAAGCTATAGGTACTATTATAGTATTTCACTTCATTGGAGAAACTAGTCATCTCAGGCAGATGTCTCATGTCAGTAATTTCGCTAGTCCTTACGTCCTTTAGTCCGGAAAACAGAAGTGCGAACTCTTCTGCTGGGCGACAGAAATAGGCGCAATTGTAATTTCCCTTACACAAAACTCTTCTAGTTTCTAACCGTAATAGAGTAGAAGTGACCTAAAACCGTATTTTTGTAGCAGTGTGCTGTGCTATCTATGGAGCTTTGTCTCTGAACGGTTATTTACTCTGTGCTAATATTATATTGACTGTACGTTCAAATACGGAGCTTAAATATTTTGTTGTAAATTATATTTTCTTGTTACGAATCTAGAGAAAATAATGTTAAAATATTTGTTATTGTTACTTGCTTGTACATATATAAGTGGTTTATTGTGGATATCTAGTGAATTTAACATAATGCTGTAGTTTGTGATACTTCTTAATATTGACTTAAAGTAGATATAGCTATAAGTCGTTCGTTTAAAGAAACGATTTAAAAATGGCGTCCGCTCGCTTCGTGATTGGTCCACCTCGCATGCGTTCTCGCTCTACCTAATAGAGAGTGAGCGAGAAAGCATGCGAGCGGCGGCCATTTATAAATCGTTTCTTTAAGTGAACGAGTTATAAACGTTTGCATTGCATTGAGGTCCGATGTAACATTAGTTAAAGATGCAAAAATCGATAAAAATAAAAATGTTCCCCGTTAACCGTTAAAATAATACCTTATTTTAAATTAGTTTCGGCTCATCGATTAAAAATCTCCTTTATTGTTTGAATTTTTACTTAAAATAACGAAATATGTATTGACTTTAATTCTAGCAAACAAAGTACTCATATTTAAAAAATATTATGTATTTTGTTACTATAATAATGAGCGTGTGTTTGCTATTATAAAAAAAATAGTAGTGAGACATATCATGAGATGAGATTAAAGGCACCAAGTGCCGCGTTAGTCTATAAGGAATAATTTGTATAATACGGTTGTAGTTTTAAGGAAATCATGGACTCCATTCTATATAGATATCGTTCACACTCACTCAAGTAAAAATTTAAAATAATCCTGTCAGAAGAGAACAGAAATTACAGCAATATGATTCGTTATCGAGATATAATGTTTTGAAAATCTGAAAAATTTGAATGGAAAATGACACATAACTGCAATGTTTGATTCTAAACTATGGTCTCTGGGGGGTTTTTTGCCGGATATTTTATTCCATAAGCATATCATAGAGCAAATTAAATCGTCTGCTTAAGGAGGGAAGTACTCTAAATAGAATAGAATAGAATAGAAAAATCTTTATTTGTCACCAGGCAATTAAACATAAAATTTACAATTATTAAAACTTAACCTAAGGCGACAAAAAGGTCTAGCTCAGCTTTATGCTGCGAAGGTGCATACCTTCAGTAATACATCTTCACAGCGCTGGTCTTCCGCGAGACCCAATAAAATAAAAATAAAAAACAAATAAAACTTATTTTAAACATTTTAAAATTACAGGCAATTACCTGTGTAATATATATTATAGTACCTAAATAAATAGTATATATATATATTTCTATTAATATTATTATTATATAGGATCACAGTATTGTAATGATGTGAGATCAGAAAGTTTAACTAAATTAAGAGATCAATATTTTAACTAAATAAGCTGGTTAAGATGCAGGTATCTAATATATTACATTTATGCACTGTGTAATATTTAAACAAATAATGGTGTTACAATTTCTCTATAGTATATAATATTTAAACGTATTGTGGAAATAAATATTCTTTTGTTTTAATAAGATAAATTTGTTTACATTATTATATTAATGAAAATAAATAAATTAAAGTAATAAATAATAATAATAATTAAATAGGTTAGTACAACTGCTGTTCTAAAGTGACTTTTGATTTTGTAAGATATGTTGCTTGAGTTTATGTTTAAAGGAAAAGATTGATTGGAATCGGGCTAAACACGGTCCGGCATTTGACTTTGTTAGTACAGTTAATAGTTGAATTTTCAATAAATCTATAAATGGTTAGCTTCTCTAAAATATGGAGAACAACTAGATTCATAGATATAATCTAAAAATACTATGATTACACCAGGAAATCATCAGAAATATCATGAAAATCTGGCGTCTCAATGCCGAATTTGAACAACTGTGACATTTCTATGAGCTTAGAAACAGCAAATATTATATCGAAATCATCGTATAATTATGAAGAACATCATAATCAACTCTGTTTTTCAATACTTTTTGTATACATTGAGATATATTCAAAAATATATGAAATCGGCTTGAAACAGCCCCATGCTAGAAAAGGACAGAGCGCGCATTCTGTCATTGGTTTGAAAGGGACAGTTGCCGCGAGCACATAGACCCTTAAAGGTAAAACCACATAAATGTAAAAAAAGTGATTTCGAGAAATGGCGTTTTAAAGTTTTATCTTTAATTTAAACATATTGTTCTGAAACAAAACAGTCTGTAATAGTTTCTAAGGTCTAAAGTGATGATTAAATTTATGTTCAAGACAAAAATATTGTACATTATCTTCATACATTTCTCATAATATTGAAAATTTAATAGAAAGGTCTGTTACTTATTTGGTTTTAGCAGTAGAACCGTAAGTATCTGTTTCTCTCTGTTAGGAAATTACAAGCACTAAGTACACCAAAATATGAGCATAAAATATAAAAAAATAATGTCTTTGTATTTGGAACATTATATAGATAAATATTGACATAAATGAATAAAAATCATTAAGTTATTTGATTTTACCTGTATATATTTTGTAAAATCGTTGCCATAAGGTATGTTATAGCTTGTCAACGTCGTGCTTACCGCGCCCTAGGGGTACAGACGTTGGCGGGGACGCGGTAACGGGAGAGCGGGCGGTGAAGCGGGAGGGTGAGCGAACACGACGCGTGAGCGTGAGCAACCGCCGCGCCGCGTGCTATGCTATGCTACCCTACCGCGTCCCCCCCCGCCAACGTCTGTACCCCTAGGGCGCGGTAAGCACGACGTTGACAAGCTATACGTTGTTTTGCTTGTATGTTTTTTTCTTCGTTGGCGCGTAGGGTAGGTTATGTGGATTTGCTTGTAGTTTTTACAATAATATCACAGGGGAGAAATAACTAGCAAAAGGATTTAAATTGATATGTTATTTTGTTTTACCTGAATTGTTTTGAAAAACTGTCCTATAACAAACATTAAGTGATTTTGCATGTAGTTTTGTTAAACATTTTAATCAAAAATATATTATGTCAAAAAGCTTTAACTATTTTTAAGCAGAAAGAGTTTACGACACAGAATCCATTATAAAGGTTTGAAAGAAAACTAAGTTATTTGTAGTAATATTTTAATAAAATCTTAACTTTTCTTAGTGCTATTTAGAGCGTAATTATTGCAGAAAATAGGTATACCTAAGACGAGCCACCAAAAACATTTTCATGTAAAATGTTGCCAAGAAGGGACTCTCACTGTCAGATAAGTTATCAGATCTCATGTCAAGATTCTAACTCTACACACCCTAACTTCACAAACTCTACACCTTAGTCAAAATATTATGTAGCTTAGCCGTTTCGTTACTACAATAACTATTGTATAACAGAAAAGTAATAACAGGGAAAGAATTTTTCACCTTAAGCCTACGTAAATGTAGCGAAATGGCCAAGCCACATAATTTTGACTAAGGTGTATACCTGAAGTTTGTGAAGTTAAGCCTTGTAGAGTTAAGGCGTGTAGAGTTAGAAGCTTGGCTCTACATGAGATCTGATAATTTTTTGACAGTGCGAGTCTCGTGTGGCAACATTTTACATGAAAATGTTTTTGGTGGTAGTATTTAAATTTCACTCGTCACTATATTCGCTTTCGTCAATATCCGGTTCAGGAATTCTTTCATCCATATCGGCAGTAGATGCCAAAGATCTATACCAGCCGTGAAGCTCTTCAGGTATGAGTAGTGCAAAGCTTTACAAGATCTTTTTTCTTGGCTTCACTAATTGGTAAGCGATCTTTATACAGCTGCTTCAGTATCGGAGCCGATTCTTCTTGGCAAGATCTTTTTGACCTGGTTGATCTTCGAGTGACTGTGGTGCTCTTCGCGTCTTTCACGTTCATCGATGAAAAGTCTTCACTTAAATCATAGTCGAAAAATATTTTATTGGGTTCATTTTTCAAGTAACGGAATCTTTTCAAGTAACGGAATCGCTTAATTTTCAGCCACTGGACAGTATTGACGGTTTTTTTCTACAAGGAATGGGTTAACTATAGTTAAATTCAAATAATATAAATAGTCTAAATAGTATTATACTACTAGCTGTTACCCGCAACTTCGTTTGCGTAGATCTACTTTATCTATAGTTAACCAAATTTGACAAAAGCTTTTTTCTGTTTATTTATGTAAAAAGTAGTTCGACGACTCTACAATTTTATCTGAATTTAGTTAATGTAGTTAATTAGGTAATGAATACTTAAATGTAGTTTTGAGAATGTCAATCCCATCCTTTAATTGCATCTGTTATTTTACGAAATTATTATTGTAATACATTTGTGTAAACTATATATTTTTGGTTTTTCCTTCTTTGGCCAAAACATGAAGATTTTGTGGGCTTGAAACCCGTGAGCATGCCACGTACAATTGGCCATGGGAAAAACAGCTTTTTTCTAAATTAATGCCAGCTACTTTTAATGTTTGCCCCTGAGCTTTGTTTATAGTCATCGCAAACGCCAATTTGAGGGGAAACTGTATTCTTTTAAACTGAAATGGTAAGTCGGTCGGAATGATTGGTATACGGGGAATCAAAACATTTTTCTCCTTTTGCCATTCCCGTCATAATAAACTATAATCTAAAGTCCTATTATTGTACAAAAATAAAACCAAACAATAGAAGTGATTTAAACACCTTCACATACCTAATCTACGTTATAGCGCGAGACAAAAAAAAGCAGTTTTGTAAACTATACTCATCTATTTAAACCTACTTATTTTATAAATCCTTAGCTATTTTTCCCTAAAGTAATCTAACCTAACTAATTTATTAGTAACTGCGTCTCGGAAAATAAACTAACGAACCTAAGCTAAATGCTGATAATAAACAAACCCGAAAATGAATATTATCATTATCAGTAATATGGAATTCCAACCAGCGCAAAACTCCAAAAAGGCTATTAAAAATAGGCGTCAAACTTGCCTAAGATTAACTACTAACTACCTAACACTAACTTATCTTACCTACTATAATTATCGATCTTATTGAACTCCTAAGTTAAGTACTTATAAACCGTAAGAATAAAAGTTAATAAGACTTGGACTTAGAAAATAAATCAATTAACCTAACTAAAACAAACAACAAATTGAGTTCTGGATCGCAAAATTTCAATATTCCCAAGCGTGCGGCAACGACGTCTGCCCTCGCGCGTCTGCCCGCTTGGGTAGGGATAGTCCGGCACGGCCGCACGGCCCTCCCCCCGCGCGCTGCCGTCCGCCGCCGTCGGCGCACGCATTTACTGAACTAATTTTTATCGTAATGCAATCAGTTTTTTTGGTGCGGTCTAACAGTATACTATGTACTTGCCAAGTACCTAATTTTTATCGTAATGCAATCAGTCTCTTTGGTGCGGTCGCGTGAAAAACACTCAGTTGAACAAAAAAAGTCCCATCAAAATTGGTTAAAAAACACTAACTAAATTCAGTTCCCTGCCTACTGCCTATCCCCTAAGTACGGTGGCGTGATTCTATATTTTTTTAGTTTGTGTCTAGGTAACACTCAGTTGAACAAAAAAGTCCCATTAAAATTGGTTAAAAACACTAACTAACCAACACTAACTAAATTCAGTTCCCCGCCTACTGCTTACCCCCTAAGTACGGGTAATACTTAGTTGAATAAAAAAAGTCCCATCAAAATCGGTTAAGTAGTTTCGGTGTGCTGTAGCAGATACAACCCCGCTAGAGTATTATTGTATGTGTAGATTCCCACGGGAATGAGATATTTTCCCGCGGTAAAAAGTAGCCTATGTCCGTCTCCAAGTTACCATCTATCACCATACCAAATTTCATCAAAATCCGTTCAGCCGTTTAGGCGTGAAAGAGCAACAAACAAACAAACAGACAGACAGACAGACAGAGTTACTTTCGCATTTATAATATTAGTATGGATTAATTGTATATTGCTTGTTGCTATTGATAGTATAAAACTATAGATAGTATTGTTCGATGTCAATACTATTGCTAAAAGTAGAAATCGATACTATCGATAGTATATTTAAGAAGCTTACTGCTTGAATGCATGTTACAAATCGACGTTAGCAACGTACCACCTAGTCCATGGGATGCTCGCCCAAATTTTCCAAAACGGTAAATTTTGGGGGTACCAATTTTCCTTTATACAGTAGTTGGACATAATTATAGGGATATAAAAAAACTATGCCTACCATCGCTGAGTGGCAACTAACAAAAATGACGGCCAATTAAAGATGGGGGATATTCGAAAAAAATGGGAGACTTTGAGTGAATATTTTTTTCTTAATACCGTAGTTAGACAGGCTTAAGTATAAGAATGTTAAAAAACCTTATTTCTCATCTCTAAGTAGTATCTGATAAAAATGGCGGCCAATCTTAGACAGAAAATGTTGATTTTCATAAAATCTACTATATCTCAAAAACTGTTAATCCGATTAAAGTTTTTTTTTTTTTTTTTAAGGTCTTACCATATACCTTAAATATTGTCTTTATACTGTTCCTGAAAAGTAACCCCTAATTAGTTATTTACAAAAATATTTAAAAAATCACATTTGTAACTTTTAAATTATTGTTTTTATACAAGATTTGATGGTATTTATTGTTAAAAAATATTTTTGCTATATACTTTAAGTAATTACCTTTAATTTGATATATAACATCTTTAAGTTTTATTTGTAAAAACTCGTAAAAAAATAAATTTTGTGGTTACCAACTTGGTAGGGTAGTAGTGAATCAGTGTAGCTCAAACAAATAATTTTTATAACACATTTGCTCGTAAAGGGTCTCTTACTACACCAATTTCAATATTGTTTTGTATCTTATTACGTACTTGAGCGTAATCGTAATGTAAAATGCACGAGTGCTGTAAAACACACGAGTTTTTTTTTAATTAGGTAAAACGCACGGTTTATCGAACGGTACTTTTTTAAATCTTAGCAAAGAGTTTTTATGGCAGAAAAGTGGTCAACATTTTATAAATAAAATTAACTTTGGGAGATAAAGTATAATAAAATAAACATTTAATTCTTTGATTTAATTAATTTTTACAATAAATTACAACCATTTATCTGTAACAAAATAAAAAAAATATTAATTTAGTTTATAGTAATACTGGCTGGTTTTTTGTGCTTTGCCTTAAAAAAAAAGCGCTGCGCGATATATACTAGGCTAGGTAATCTGGGGTACGTTCAGAAACGCTCGATCGATCGAAATTTAACCTGGTTAAAAATTATATTGCCCGTTCAGAGACACCTGGCAGACGAAATTTCGACTAGGTTTAGTTATTTGTTCAACAAGAGAGGGAAGTTCGTTTTTACTGCGAGTGCTGATTTTGAATCCTGAGGTAGCGAAGGATACTAAAATTGAATCACGAGCGTAGCGAGTGATTAAAAAATAGTATCCTGAGCTCACCGAAGGATTCAAAGCACGAGATGTAAATGAATTCGCTCTCGTGTGATACATACAACTTTTCCCACTTTCAGTGAGAAAATATTGAGGTGTGAAATTAGGAGAAAAACAAAACAATGTAATTTTTTATTGGAAAAGTTGCGTTCGGAAATTGCAACAACACTTAAAAAATAAATTAAGCAGACGTAAAATTATTCTAAAATTAGCATGTAATGTTATTAATTTTATCTTTTTAATACAAATCAAATTAATTACAACAATAATAATATATTTAAACATTAAAATTTAATACTTTACAAGACAGTAAAACGTAACAAAATAGTCTGCAAAATAAAATTTTAGGTTGCATAAATTTTCAGAACGCACCCCCAAGAGACCAAATAAAAAAAAGAAAAAAACAAAGATTTGAATTTGCATACCAGTTGTGTCAAAAAATGACATACCTTTGCCTCATTTAATAAAATTAAAAAGCTACTTGGTCTCTCTTAAGAATAAAATGGCCTTTTCCTCACTGAATTTAGGCGGGAAATGTGCTCTTTTTGAGGTGAAAGTGGGAAAAAATTTTATCAGGCCCGTTCAGAGGCGCACCGGAAGTGAGGTCTTATCTGACAGCAGCTAAGGTGCACGTTCAGTGCGACCCACTAGTATAAGATTCGATCGGTATAAATATCGAACTGGGTCGACTGAACGTACCTACCCCTGTGGATGCGCGCGCATCGCTAATTTGTGAACGAGTAAAAATTATTCCTCGCTTTTTTTCTTTTCGCTGTATTGTTTTAATTTTTTAGCTATTTCCTCGCAAATATGTTATAAAACGTCGTACGACATACGTGCGGTTTGATAATTACAGCCTCTGTGAGCTTCGACATACAAACTTTTTGTTTTTTGGCATTCGCCTGTTTCTAGTTTTGAATTATGAATTTAAAAAAAAAATAGGAGGGTAGAAAATACTTTCTACCCTAGGGGAGAAAGTAAATCCCATATATTTTTGCCGCCCGCATATTCGTTCGCTTGGATTTACGTACTTTCTTTCCTTTTTTTAAGTAAGAACTAATATACTTTCCGAATAGGTGTAGTATAAACACATTAGACGACCGGACCGGACGACCATAGACAACACCGGACTAGCAGTTAGTGTTGCCCGGCCCCTTTGCCAAAAATAACACTGTTTTGCATTCCAGCAAAACAGATATTATATGTAGAATGAAACACAAGTGTTGTTAGTTGAAGAAGCTGTCGTGATTCTCAATTTGAGTGTCTTTTTAATAAGGAAAATGGACCATACCTTGCATATCCGGTAATAGTTTAAGCTATTCTTACTCGCCAGCTGGCGCCACTATCAACATGTGGCGCGTTGTGTCGACTTCCGGCGAACTGTCATAGCGTCTTCACTCACCAGCAAGACCTTGCTGCAACACTTGTGTTTCATTCTACATATAATATCTGTTTTGTTGGAATGCAAAACAGTGTTATTATATGCCTTCATGAAACACAAGTGTTGTTAGTTGAAGACGTGTTTGTTACCTGCTGGTGCACAAACGCTATGTGAATGATGATTATTTATTACAATTGTTAAATTAGAATAGAATAACAATTAGATAAATTGAAAAATTGATGAAAAGTTACGGTTAACTAAAATAACACTGTTTTACATTCCAACAAAACAGATATTATATGTAGAATGAAACACAAGTGTTGTTAGTTGAAGAAGCTGTCGTGATTCTCAATTTGAGTGTCTTTTTAAGGAGGGAAGTATGGGAAATCGGCTAAACAAGATTCGGAAATTGACTAGTTTAGTACTTTCAAAAATGTTTTATTAATAAGAACATTATACCATTCTATTCAGTATAAAATGGAGAACAACGAGATCAAATAATAATAACATACAGTCATATAATAAATTACAGAAAAATGCTTGAGAAATCAATGAAAAAGTATGAAATAGTCACGCAGCTCTTGACTAAGTGTAAGTTTTTGAGCGACGTAAAGGCAACAATACTTACATCAAATTAATCGCAAAAGAACAGAGAACACGTAGATGGTCATTGTTTTATAATTCGATTTAAATAGCAATTGCAATTAGTTATTAAATATGCAATATAATTTGGCTCATTTTTGTCATACAAATTAGTATGGCGCGCGCAGGTCAAAATTCAACCTATATTACGACAGGCACGATGTTCCATTCTTTCAGTCGCCTGCGGGCTGTCAAGGTGAGAGGTTACGGCCGCTCGCATCCAAAATTCCGCCATCTTTTCTTGTATACTTACAAGGTAAAAATCAAGTCTGTCACTGCAGTGGTACCATAGAACAAAAGTAAAATAAGTATACAATAAAAAGAGGTTTTATTTCAAGCACATACCCCATAATGTAGAAATAGTTTACATTACGTAAAATAATAATAATATCATACTAGGACTTTAAAAAAATATGAAGCAATTTTTTAAATAGGGTGTAATGCTACCCATGAAACTGAACAACTTTCCACAAAGAACATAGGTTGAATTACGAAAAATAAATTGGTCCTCCCATACAAATGGTGTCAGCGGCTCGAGTAAATTTCTATGGGCGGGACATTTTATTTTTCATATTTCGAATTATTAAAAAAAGTTGTTCAGTTTGAGAAAAGTTGTTCAATTTTGAGAAAAGTTTCAATTTCCAGAAAAGTTGTTCAGTTTCCAGAAAAGTTGTTCAGTTTAAAATAAGTTGTTCAGTTTGAAAAAAGTTGTTCAGTTATGAAAAAAGTTGTTCATTTTTGAAAGCTGTTCAGTTTGGAAAAAAAAAATGTTTAGTTTAACATTGCCCTCGATTCTGGCCGCCCCATTCTTAACTAATTTTAAGATAGCGCTGTCACTTTCTTTACTTTGACATAAGAACAGGATAGCAAATAAACACATGTGTTTGACGTTCCTAATTTGACATAAGCTGCTTTAAATAAGAACCGAACATAGAGCATGTTCCTTATTTTACGTTAAATAAGCAATCTAATGTCAAATTTAAGCAATTTAATGTCAGATTAGGAATGTCAAAGTCATGTGTTTATTTGCTATCCTGTTCTTATGTCAAATATAAGAAAGTGACAGCGCTACTAATACTAATGCTGTCTCTTTCGAAGGGCATATGTGCAATATTTATGGCCGTACTGTACGTATGAGTGGAGATAAAGCATTGTATGTGTTCAGCACAATCCCCGAAATCGTTCATTGGCCGAAAAAAAGGATCATTTCGCGGATTGGCAAATTCAAAACGCGCAATCCCCGAAATGTCCTTTTATTTCGGTTGTATTTCGGCCATTGAGCGTTTTGAAGCAACCATTCGCGGACTGGCAAACACGAAAAAGCCAATTGCCGAATTCGGGGTTTGGCAGGTATGTAAAACGACCAATCCGCGGAGTGGTACTGATGAAATGCCAGCCCGCGAAGTGAGCAGTTTTTGATTCAACCACACCGCGAAATGGCATAGAAGAAATGCCAGATACCGAACTAAATGAAAAAAAAACGGTGTTATGGGTCGTCGGGTCAACATGGGTCGTGTCGGCGGGGATGAGTTGTCAGTGCGGGGAAGAGTTATCAGTGCGGTGCGGGGTGAGTTGTCAGGGCGGGGATGAGTTGTCAGAGCGCGATAAGTTGTCGGTGCGGGATAAATTGTCAGCGCATCATAAGTTGTCAGTGGGGGACGAGTTGTTAGTGCAGCGATGAGTTGTTAGTGTGGAGATAAGTTGTCAGTGCGGGATGAGAGGACAACTCATCCCCGCACTGTCAACTCATTCCCTACTGACAACTCATCCCGCGCTGATAATTTATCCTACACTGTCAACTCATTCCCTACTGACAACTCATCCCCGCACTGTTAACTTATTCCCTACTGACAACTCATCCCGCGCTGACAATTTATCCCACACTGTCAACTCATTCCCAACTGACAACTCATCCCGCGCTGACAATTTATCCCACACTGACAAATCATCCCCGTTCTGATAACTCATCCCGCACTGATAACTTAACCCCGCACTGACAACTCATCCCCGCAGACATGAACCATGTTGACCCGACGACCCATGACATCGTTTTTTTTTTAATGTAGTTCGTGGTCTGGTATTTTGTCAATACCACTCCGCGGATTGGTCGTTTTACATACCTGCCCATCAAAAAATACCCATCCTCCCTCGCTACAACTGTTCCCGCGCCAGGGCCAATCAAAGCTCCCCATACAGAAAATCCTTGCATGACAAACAGTTGCTGGTAGGGAGAGAGGATACAACAATAATAATAATTTAACACATGAAACACCATAATAGTGCTATCAGCTCCCCCCACGAGCAACCGTTTCTACGCCAGAGCCAAATCAAAGTTCTCCATACAAAAGACCCTGAGCTTGTACGGCAGCCATTTTGAAAAATGGTGGAACCAGAAAACGAATCAAAAATATCCAATCAATACGTCAGCGACCTCACACCTGCTAAATTTCAGACTGATCGGAGCAAATTTTTTTGGGCGCCATTTTGTATCCGCCATCTTGGATTTTCATGACTACTGGAAGTAGCCCTCCATTGTCCTACCTATCTCTTATCTTTGAGGTGATATTAGACTTTTTATTTTGTATGGCGGCTGGATTTTGCCTAACCCTTACTTTGACAAAATACTGGTCATAATCCAGAAAAAAATTTAGTATTTTGTCAAAATCCTGAGAAAATCCGGTGTTTTGATAAAAAAAACTGGATTTTCTTAGGATTTTGACAAAGTACTAAACTATTCTCTGGGTTATGATTACGCGCTGAATACGCGCAGAGGACGCAACTCATACGTTTAGCGAATGCAAGGCCTGCGGATCATTTTAACCTTTTCACACTATGCTTGCGTTAGTATCGCGTATTTTGTACGCAAGTCAAACGCGCTGAAAACGTGCAGAGAACGCGGCGTTTTGCTATAGGGCAAGGTGTTAAATTGGGCCATGACTTCTTCCCGGCTAATACTTTCTGATCTAGACAAGATCTTTATTTCAGATGACAGGTGTCTAACTTAAAATGGCAATGTCTCAATAACTATCGACCCTATAGTACTGGTGTATAGGGACAAATGATAAGCCTTGACGAGATTTACATTTCAAATGACAGCTGTCAAAAGTGACACGGTTATCCGAAATGTAGATCTCGTCAAAGCCTATCATTTGTCCCTATACACCAGTACTCTAGGATCGATAGTTTTTGAGATATTGCCATTTTAAGTTTGGCACTTTCAGGTCTGTTTAGTTGTATTGATGTGAATTATTCAAGACCGGAAATTGCTGCTTATTTTGAAGTCTTGTACCGATTTCCACCAGTTTTTGATTTCATTTAATCTGTTCTTGTTAAATAATGTAAAAATAAACGTTTATTTGATGTGTTCTATGTATAAAGGGTAGGTACCTATAAATGTGATCTCTGATCAGTGTTCACTGATGTTCTACAAAAAAATTAAAAGAGTATTTGTTTTTCTTGAAGAAAAAGGGAAACTCTTGTCGCATATAAATAAGTAAGAAGAAATATTTTTTATTTTTTTATTTTATAGTACAATACTTACCATTACCACGTTAACGCTACGTACAAAAGTGAACATCTCTATTATGCTGAAGAATGTTCTCGCTCTTAGAGGCGCAAAACGTATTTCAATGGTACCACTGCAGAATCAACCTATGTGTGTGTGGACGGCCTGTGCCAGTATGAGTAGCGAAATAACGTCAAATTTTGACAGATTTCGAATACCGAGCTCGAGGACATAGACCCTTAAAGGCTATAAAGTCCATAATGAGGAGCCAAACTAAAAGCTAAATACAGATGGCGCTCTGGGCGACTGTACCTTATTTCGTGTCAATGTCACATGTATATTGCGATTTTATCAGTTTTTTTAACATAAACGATATTTTTTTCAACATAATCACTTTCTTTGTAATGCGCTGAACACATTCAACTTGCATCACTTGCATTGAAGTTTTTAATACGTAATTTTTTTTCCCACTGTCTCTCACTGTTTTCTTTATTTGTAATTTTTGGAAAACAAATGAATTCACCTATTTTTGCAATTAAATGCACTGCATTGTGGCATTTACTGATAATATTCTAAAAATATTCAATTTGTTTACAAAAGTTGGTACAATTTGACAGTTCTCAAGGTACAGTCGCCCATGCGACACCTAGCGGGAGAAAAAGGCAGTTTTCCTCCTCATTTCCAAACCTACCATACCAACTCATTATTCCTATCCATGATGTAAACCTAAGCACTTTTCCTATCCACTCCTGTGAAGACTAATTATTCCATCTGACTCTCCTCCCAACAATAACTCCGAACATGACATCTAAACTCCATACTGAGTCTATCTCTCTCACACCAGGCTATGAGAGAGAGTGTGGGAGCGGGATACCGCGTGCCGACGCCGCGCTGGTCGGGGTACTACTTCAGCCACACGTCGCCCGGACCGATCAACTTGACTGAGAATACGGAAAATGCTGTTACGGTGAGTTTTCGTTCTTATAACTCAGGTTTTCTGTCATGCTGGACTGGGAGCGATAGAAAAACATAGAATGCTCCAGCTGCCCTTCCCCTCGGGCATGCTGTAGAAGTCAGCAAGAATTCGAGGGTTGTAATTTAAGCTGACAACCTGTCATTACACGTTTAACATAAAATTGCCCTCAATTTTGTCAGACGTGGCGAAGGCGTCTTTTACGAGGCGTTTAACGCTCTGCCTACCCCATAAAGGATAAAGGCGTGACTTGTACGTATCCTTTATATATGTATGTGTCGAATAGTCCTGCAGTTGTTCACTTTTACTTTCTCTTGCAGCCCGAAAAAGCCTGGAACCGTTCTTCACTAGTGCGACCCAACATTGTGGAGACCGCCCCCTCCCCGCCCACCCCGCGCCCCGCGCCCCTCCCCGCCCCCGCCCCGTCCTGCCGCTACCAGCAGCTGATCGACCTGCTCACTGACTTAGGTCTACATAAATATATAGGTAAGTTGCATATTACTTGCTTGGGACCTACTTACTAACGATCTACCAGGCTTGCCTATAATCTGTAGTGTGGATGAATCCGGCTGACAGGATCCTACCGCCTGCGCCATAGACTTGTTTTGATCCGTCCGTATGCGGGAATGCCAGTTGGCTAAAGTACTTTTCCAAGTTGGACTGCAGGCAGCAGCAACAGCAATACTTAAAGCTAAGATGATGGCTGTGACAGATGATATTCCTAAGGATCTAGATACAAATAATATACTAATAGTAAAGATTCTCATCAATTCCAGATCTGTTCAAGAAGCACGAGCTGGATCTGTCTACGTTCGCGTCTTTAAACGAAGCAGACTTGACGGAGATCGGTGTGACCGCCTTCGGAGCGCGCAGGAAGATGCTGCTAATCATCGCAGGTAATAGGGAAAAAAAGTAAATCTTACTTTGACAGCATGTATATCTGTATTCTAAATGTCTTTACCGGAATGTCCACTCAGTGCATTAAGTCTATTTCCCGCAACCTCCATTTCCTTAAGTGTTCATTTCCCCGAATGAAAATTTCTCTAAACGTAATTTTTTTCGAATGGCCATTTCCCATTATGTCCATTTCTCTGTATGACAATTTTCCGGAATGTCTCTTTTTGAATTTTGTATATTATTTGTATCCTCAGAGCTGCAGAAACAGAAGGGCTCCTCGGGCGCGTCCACCGAGCGCCGGCTGCTGCACTCCCCGCAGTACAACACACGCACAGACAGACAGGACGCCTGGTAATTTATATACGGAGCTGGGGACACTACGAATAGATATTTTTATATACAGATATTTACTTGAAAAACACGATTAGAAAAGATAAGGTAATGTATGGCGATGATTTTGGCAAGCAGAATGTCTTAGTAATTCGGTATGATGATAAGCTGTATCTAAGGTACCAGTTTCTTATTTTTTCTGATAGATCATCTAATTTGAAGAATATTCTCATCATTATAAAAATAAATTGTAAAGTAATTAATTAATTATGATTTTTTAAAGCATGGCAAAAACACTAGTTTTGAGCCGATTCGGCTCGGAATATAGTGTTTTTACCATGTCTTATAAGAAACTGGTACCTTAGATACAGGTTATCATACCGAATTGTATAACGCACAGGATACCTGAAGAGTCGAAGCGGCAGCGGATCGATATTCTATAGAAATTTAACGAAACCGCGACAGCTACAGATTTGATATGGTGCTGCGGTGATATTCATTTCTATAGGAAATCTGTCAAAAGTGATGGTGCCGACGCCTCAACTCTCCAAGTATGCCGTATGCCTTACATATCAGCCTTCCAAAATATAAGACAGAGTTTTACGTATTTATAGTGGAAAATAATTGCAATTTTTGTAAATCTGTTCAAAATTCAGCTTGATATTTCCTGCTTCTAAAGTCACCGCCAAACATCGTAATCAACATTCCCAAGGAAATATACAAATTGTACAATCACGTTAGATTCACGCAGGTCGTGTCGAAAATTACAATAGCCCTTACATTGCCAAAACGGCCAAGGATTTTACATTGACAAAGGCCTTAACTTAAGCCAAAATGTTCCTTGCCAATGTTTATGCATAAAACGTACCCTTTTACGTGTTTGCTCACGAAATGAGACTGGTTTGTTACTAACACGACATGTCGGTTTATATTCAGGTGATTTAATAGAAACCATTTTCATTATTTTTGTTTTAAATAATAAAAACTTGAAAAATGGAGATACTGAAACTGACGATTTGACTTCTTTATTTACGAATTGAAATAATTCAATGCCATCTGGTTATTAAACCAACATCTCGTGTTATGTGGCGTATGATAAGTATCAGACTGAAATTAAGATACTCAAATTAGTACAATGCATCAAGACTGATAATATAAAAAACTAATCTTAATAACGCTGGTTTTCTAACCCATCGTTTTAATAAAAACCGAAGTGAACAATACCTTGAAAAGTGTGAATTCTTTTAGTAGCTAATGTTAGCTAAAACACGCTGGGAGTCGACATGGCTATTAGACTTCATGATTTTTGAGAATGCTATTTAAATCGGCCAAATGTATTTTTGATTTCCATGGGCATATCCATGGCACGTCTCATTCTAAAATGACCAAGCTGAGACATTTTGGGAAATCACGTTTAAATTCTATCAATGGATTTTAATTTTAGATCCTAAAGTGATTTTGAAAACCAGTGACTTAAAATGGGCTGTCGTTAACGTAACGTTTAATCTGTT
Source organism: Scrobipalpa atriplicella (assembly GCA_029255725.1). Taxonomy (NCBI): domain Eukaryota; kingdom Metazoa; phylum Arthropoda; class Insecta; order Lepidoptera; family Gelechiidae; genus Scrobipalpa; species Scrobipalpa atriplicella. The sequence goes on along the minus strand of JARACY010001049.1, from coordinate 6,397 downwards.
GATTTGTATGAGATTTTATAAAAACTTAGTTTGTAAGTCTGTTTTTTTTAAAGATTTTTATTATGATAGCTGAAAGCGATTAGACTATTTGATCCTTTTTATTTGCTGTGTTTTCGCGAAGGTACAGAATAAAATTGTTTGGATAAATTGTTTTGTATAAGATTTTGTCATTTTAAATTACGGATATCAAATTGATGCTTCGCGTGAATACAGCTTCAGACAATTGTTGAAGTAAACGGGCGAAGCGCCGTGAAATTAGTTTATAAGTGAAGTTTCTTTGATGCAATTTCGATCGTAGTTCTAAGAGCATGTTTTAATTTTTGATTTTAAACCTATATCAGCATTTTACAAGACAGTTAAACTAAATTTAAAATAATTATTTTCCACTTTTTTAACCTTTGATTATCTCGTTAACAATGGAAGCACTTTTATTATTTTATTAATTTCTTTATTAAATTAATCACCGGCCAGAATGATTATTCCTTTAGATAGCATATTTGAAGAATATGATTTACAAAGGAGACAATCAGCAATTGGCTATGACTAGTTTCTAAAAATCAGAACATCAGCCGCGCTTTGGACCGCACGAGATTTTGACTTCAATTTTAATTAGGACTCTTTTAACTACCCCTTTTTCAGCAATCACTGAAACGTGACAAAAATTATCGTAACGCGTCACGCTGGCTGAGAAATTTTAATCAGATAACATGTTTTAATAATAAGTAGTTAAGCGAAAACGTTAGCCAGGACAATCTAAAACACAATTTGGTAACAAAATCATTTTGCACAAATTATTTTGACCCATTTAGACTATTTTGTATCAAAATCATGCGCATTCAAAATTCTATTAAAAAAACTTCGAGAAGGACAAGATGTACTATGTCGTGTTTAACGTCTTCGCTTATTATTCTTTAATCATTATGTGTTTGTGATTATGAATTAGGTTTTTACTAGATATATACATGTGCATTTTTGATTTTAACCATATTAACATGCTAATTTATTATGAATGCTTTTGTGTTTTTTAAATTCATGTATTTTGTTTAGCCATGTAGTTTAGAATAGTAAATTTTTGGTACATAATTTAGTTTTTCGTGCAGTTTATTGTTTTATCTCAGATTAATTTTGAACATCTTTATTACCAGGAGATTATGTATCAATTGTTTTACTAGTTTTTAAGTGTTTTAGGATCTTTATAATGTTTTAATCATGAATTTGAGATTTTGATAAATCTTTTTAAAGAATGATTATGAGTTTATAAGTTTAGTAAAGGGTATTGCCATACTAGTGATCCCGGGGTAATCTAGTGTGGCGTAAGGTTTAGCGAGTGATTATGAAGTATTTACTAAAATTAATTTCTATGCAACTAAGAAGAGTTTTGTTAATTATTTTAAGATTAAGATTTTGTAAGGAAGTTTGCACGATTATTTTTAAGTTTTCTTGGTCGATTAAAGTTTAACAGTCTTTATAAAACTTTGGTTTTATTTCATGGTAGCTTGCGCACTCTTACATTATAGAAACCTAATCGAAAATGAATGTAGCTGAACTCTCTATCATGTACATTTTTTCAAGGTCCATTAATTGATTGTATGATTGCAGTATGTTAATTGTACATGTCCATGTCCAGTCGGTCCATTAAGTCTATTTCCCGGAATGTTCCTTTCTTCGAATTTCCATTATCCTGACTGTCCATTTCCCTGCATCATGTGATGAACGGATTTACTCAGCGTGGATTCTATGCTTTAAAAATACCGCTACTCGATGTAAGATGGCGCTGTGACTTAGGCTGCGTATTGGTATAGCTTTGTGAGTAGCTTTGCCTTAAAAAAACCAGATGTCAGAGTGACAGCTTCAGCTTCCACAGATTAAAAACCGATTTGTGATTTTGTGCGAAATTGCATCATTTTGTTTAAAAACCTTAAGAAAATCAAGAAAACATGGGCAACGCGAGTGCAAAAGCTGTGGAAGTGAAAGTGCCCGAGGCACCGGCACCGGCAAATGCGGAGAAACCAAAACTAAAGCCGTGCTGCGCCTGTCCAGAAACGAAGAAAGTGCGAGACGCCTGGTGAGGTTATTTTGATTATTTTCTGCAGTTTCCTCGTTACGCAATGCAGCATGAGGACAATTCGAGCCTTTAGTTAGTGCCAATATCCATATTATTAATAAATTAAATCCTACAAGGTTATATTATTCGAGAGTTTTCTTGCTAATATATGACCTTGACCATCAAGGATTTTATCGCACATTTTAGTATTTTTCTGATAAGAAACTGTGTTAGTGTGATTTGACATAGCTAAAGATTTCAAGTTATAATAATTTTATAGTTCCAATGTACTTAATATGGAGCATTTAATTTTTACCAAATCCTTCAAAATCCTTGGTCTGTGAGTCATGTATATCTTCCCAGCTATCTGGAGTGACTTGTTCCTTTTGACTGGTGCTTATAACGACTATAATTAGCTATCAGCTTAGGGTAATTATATTATTTCTTATTGAACTATTTGCCAAATCCTAAGTTTTTTGGTATGTATCACTAGCACATACCAAGATAAAAACAATTACAGTATTGTCCAGAATATAAATCTTATCCATGATTTTTTATATTTTTCAGTATCATTGAAAGAGGAGAAGAGAACTGTGGGCCATTAATCGAGGAGCACAAAGCATGCATGAGGAAGATGGGCTTCAACATCTAAATAAAAACAGTGAGGAGTTTCATTGACTGAAGTAAAGAGAAGTGACAGTATTGAGCATATTTAGGAAGCAAGATAACTCACTTGGTTTATAATGGGTTGGTTTAAGACCCCGAATAAATTGATTTCCATTTTAATTCTAATGATAAGCTAGATGTGACCTAAACAGGATTATTAATGAAGCAAGGTCATCCAAGAGACTGAGTGACACCAAAAATATTAAAAACATCAATCAACACACAATTTAGAACTGTGAAAACAGGTGACACTTTCTGCCCCTTATAACTATTTATTTATTGAACAAGATTTCTTTTGATTAATAATTTATTAAATATTCAATTAGCCTGTATTCTTGAATATGCTCGATTGAAAGGATCAAAGTTCGTAGATGGAATATAAAATATTATGTGAAGGACTCCTTTGCATGGAAGAGCTATCTAATCAGCCAGTCATAGGTAACAATTTAAAATAAAAAATGCAAAAATATCAAATTCTTGAACAGATTTGTAATTAAGTGTTTTTCAGGGTTCCGAAGTTAACTAGTTCCTAAATTCTATTACTATATTTGAATGTTCTGAGACTCTTTTCATGTGCATTTCCTTAAATATAAAGCTTCATTAAAGATAATTCTGTTTATCTTTTTGTACTTATTAGGTTTATTTAGTAAAATATCCAAAATTATGAACAGTGTTTATAAAGATCTGTCATGGCTGTAGTTTTTTAGGACCATAAATTATTATAATTTTAGTCATAGTATTATCATTGTAAATAAATTTTGTTTTCTTTAACTACACAACTGTTTTATATTTTTTTCTCTTTAAAATACATGGATATTCGCCTATCTTCCTATGTAATGTTTATTCATTTAAATAAGTGCAAACTCGAATATTTTTGGAAATTAAAACTACAAATTGTTCTTTTGCATGCATATATTCTTGGTACAGTAATAGTGATAGTAGGTACTAACACTAATGTACTTAAGAAATAAATTATTTCCTATTATCATGACTAGATAATCGTCGAAACTTTGCTTTTGAAGATTGCTATAACTAACTAGCAATTTATTCAACATTACTCCCCTATCGCGTGAGACCGGACCGGATTGCAATCAATCCCGAAGTTTACGTCGTATGTCAACTTTTCCAGAAAATCGGCATTTAACATTCCTTTTCAGTAGTCTTATGTAGGTACTTAGTGTAAATATGGTTACAGCTCATACCTTGTATCAGCCAGCTCATGTTTGTTTGTCGCTTCGCTTCTATTTAACAGCAAAATAGCTATTAGTAATGAAATGCAAAACTATCGAACTTAAGGCTAAGCTGTTCTAAGTTAGGTAATCATTCACATCTTAATATCAAAATAAGTAGGGTATCAATCCATGTACAAAAGTCCACTTCACTCATCAATAAAGAACTGCATCATCAGATTGACTGCACCAAGTACCACGAGGGTCAAGTAGAATGCAGCCTTCCACCAGGTCAGCTTGCCGCGGAGTTGTAAAGAGCGGACGTGGAGAAGCGACGGCAGGGCGAAGATGTGGACCAAGCCGCTTATAGCTCCAGTGTAACTAGAAGCAGAAAGAAGGTAAGTTTTTATTTGTTGGGTCAGAGGTAACCTAGACAGACAACGATAAAAAAGTAACGCAGAAGCCTCAAACTCCGAAGGGACACAGCAAGCTGTTTTTTTTCGTGGACGCCGATACTTATTGGAGAGGAGAACGAAATACATATATAGTTAATGTAGAAATAGGAACCACTAGCGTCCACTCATGATGATCTAAGAAGCAACCACAGTCTTTAATTTCGCTACTCAGGGCAAGAGCCGCAGCAGCTCAGTTGGCAGTTGGCTAGAGCGTTAGGACAGTATCCAAAGACGCAGGTTCAAATCCTGTATGCGATTGAAATTTTTGATTTGATGTTTCTTATATTTTAGGAACCACTACTTCGGATACCCTGAATTCTGTCCTGTTACATTGATTATTCCATTCCCGTTCAGATTCGGTAAAGCCTATAGTACCTAACCTAACGTAAGTTTTGTCTTACCGTATGATAGCGCCAATGTTGGGACAGAAGCAGGCCACGAGCACACAGACAGACACTATGGCGATGTTGATGATTATCGTCAGACAGGGGGTGTCACGGTATGGAAGCAGCAGCACAGCTTCGCTGCGAAGCATAAACGCTACCAGCGGGTACACCGTCACCACCTGAGAAGACAGGCAGTCATATTTACCCATAATGTTTCAATTATTTACTTCATTTGCTATGAAAAAGAATTTTTGAGGAATTAATTGAAACTACGACGAAGCAAACACTGCAAGCTACGTATCGAATAAGAGAGTCCAATCTAAGCTTTCTTTAACCACAAAATACCCCAGTTTTGACTTCGAGTCGTATAAAAAGAAAAAAGAACCTTTATGTAAAGACACAGAATATATAATAGTAAGAGCTAATAAAAAAACATGTAACTTACTTGAAATAGCAGAAGTACTCTAGCCACTGCAGTCATCACATCATGCATCTCAAAATTGTTCAATAAGTTCTGAAAATAGAATGTAAAAGAAACTCAAAAGTAGGTAGATTACAGATGGTTCAAAGCTTGACCATAGAATAATTTACTTAAGTAATAAACTTACGTCTTCAATACACGACTTGGCTAGCGGGAAGCAGATGTAGAAGACAGCTCCCACCAGCGTGTACGTCACAGTCACCAGCAGGAATGCTATCGTCAAATCACGACCCTGGAACCAATATCTGTGTGTTCAGATACAGTGGTGACAGGTTTCCAGCCCGAATGAAAGCCTCGTCTGCTAGTAGCTTTTCCTTTACGTCCAGAAAGAGATGCAGCTGGTCTTTTCATTACCTAAATGGCTTAAACGAGTTTTCTTGAGGCAAAAAGGAGCGTAAATCACATCATATCGTATTCCTAGGATCTATATGTGTACTAAGTCATTTAGCCTGATCCATCCCCAGTACCAAAACCAAATTGTAGCATCGGATATGTAACACACATTAACAAAAACACAAATATAAAATGTTACATTTTTATAAAACCACATTGTCCTTACATTGTTCTCTTGCTTGTCATTGTTTGTCATGATGGTGATGATGATGTTGTGTATGTAGAAAGACAGGGCAAGCATGCCGCTGAGCACGGCGGCGTCCTTGCCAGGGTGGGGCGCAGGGTTGGTGGGGAAGTTGATCCCCCACATCGCACCCTTCACCGACACGAAGATCAGGAGGTATAGCACTGAGAGGGTACCTGGAAAACAACTAAGATTAGAAACGTTGGTGACTTGGCCCCAAGTCCAATCAGTGGGAACTCGCTCTATCGTTGGCATTTTGTCCCTTCCAACACATGCACTGGTCTAAAATTGAATCAAGAGAGAAGAAGGTCATTTAGCAGATTAGACATTTACCTTAATTTACTACCTAAGTAGCCTACTCACCCAAAGAGTTGAACTTGGTAAAAAACGTGACATCTCTAAAGTTGAGCAATGGAAACACTAGGAAGGCCACGTAGAGGGGTACTGTAGAGTGTAGAGCCCAAAACGGCGAGTCTGCTTGCACCACTGGTATCAGCAGAGATCCATTGATACCATCGTTCTTCGGACAGAGCAGGGTGGTATTGTATTCTGTAGAGTTTGCGGTGTTTAGATCTGAAATATTACAATTTCTTTTTTAAATTCATATAGAACTTCAAAT
>JARACY010001048.1:0-68005 GCA_029255725.1 Scrobipalpa atriplicella | reverse complement strand
TATGTAGTTGCTGTTGCAGTCTGCTGCTGCTGCCTGCAGTCCAAACTTGGAATTGGAATAGTACCTTAACAAGACATGTTTTGTTTGACTCACCGGATATTTTGAAAAACTTTACGAAATATATTTATTGTTGAATTGATAATATTTTGCTGGACTGGGAGCGATAGAAAAACATAGAATGTGCCAGCTGCATCTCCTCCCGGGCATGCTGCAAAAACCAGCTAAGGGATTCGAGGGTTTCAGTATATTGTAATTTAGGCGATGGGCTGACAACCTGTCACTACAGCAATATACAGACAGATCTATCTTAAACAACCCTCAAAACTTGTCATACGTGGCGGAACGACCTTTGTTTGGGTCGTTGACGCTCTGCCTACCCCATTAGGGATAAAGGCGTGACTATATTATATGTATGTATGTATGTAGATACCAACTCGTACACTATACCTACTTAAAATCGTGAATCATTCAACATTATCTAGACTTGAAGGTACGGTTCGCAAAATCAAGGACATAAACATATTACGCAGTAACTGTGACTGCTGACTGCGGCAAGTCAGGTTCAAGTCCGATCAGAACCGGCGGAATAATCCCACTTCCCAAAATGTATAGAATTAAAAGGTTGTATAGATTTTGGTATTGGTTTAATTTGAATTAAATTCATTATATACTTAGATTCTTCATTACTTGGAATCTGGATAATGCTCTACATTTTCCTGCTGAGTTATAATTTCCTCTGAAAAAGAAGGTAATTTTTTTTTCTTAGTATAATTTCGAATTTAAAGGTATAAAATTGTTACTACCAGCTTACTGTACCATATGCTTACGATCTGCAGCGTGCGACACAGTTCGTTGACACCAAAACCTCATTGGTAATACTTTGCTCATTTATGGCCAAAGACCTTCGGTACAATAACATCCTTATGATAAACCAGCAAGGTTCAAAATGTACGTTTCTAAGAACAATAACCTTTGATTGTGTGAGTGATTGTGTTTGTAAGCAATAGTAGCCTCGAGAAAAGTTTTCAAAATGTTTCCTTAAACTTGATAGGCAAACAATCATTCCAGCATGTACCTATACAAGCGGCCCGACCCATCCACTCATAATCATAATCGAAAATGACATTCCAGAAAAAAAAAACTCCATAAAAGTGAAAATAATTAGAAAATCAGTTGCGTATTTTATTATGGAGTTAGCGGATAAACAAACCATGCGGAAGGCGACTTCCTTTTATAGGCACTACTTTGTATTGATATATACAACGATAGTAAAGACGGTGACTAAAAGGTCACACGACTGATCATTTACTTCAAAGATAAACAAGTAAGCCTCAGAACTAAAATGGAAAAGCGTAGTAATTTCTTTACACGAAGGTTAAACAACATGGACAACATCAACCATGGCATAGAATACATAATAATCACGCTTGGCGCGCTAGTCTCAAACTTGTGCTTGTATAGTCATAGATGCATTAGACTAGATAACATAAAATAAAGAATTAGTCCAGGAAGTTAGCAGCTGTTTTCCCTGTGACTATATCATACTACCTCCGTGGTCTTGTGGTCTGAGCCATGGGCTCACGACCCGGAGGTTCCGGGCGGGCGGGGGACAATGGCTTTGTGGTGATTTTAGTTTGGTTAGGATAGGACATTGCAGGCTGATCACCTGATTGTCCGAAAATAACACGATCCATGGCATGTAAATAAGTCTGTCATGCGCCTGATTTCTCTCTGGTTGTGTCAGTCAATCTGTCCCATCAGAATAAGATATTGAAGGAATAGAGAGTGCACTTGTGTGTTGCGTAAACACCTTGGTTACAAAACTTGTCCTGCGCAGTTGGCCGATCTCTGGGAGATTCGCCGCCATCACCGAAATTCGGTTGAGAAGACATTTTTTTCTTTTATATCATCGCATCCTTCTTTTGCTCTGGGATGCAACATTGTAAAACATGCCTTCGATATTCGGCACTAATTTTAATAATAGAAGCAGAGTGGACTTCTTGTTGCTTACGTGGGAAACTGGGAAGTGGATGTTGAAAGGCTCCAAGCGTTACAATCATAACAAGTTTTGCGCATACAATAATGTTTTGAATTTGATGAGTTTTGTGTATGATACATTACTCGGTACGATATAAGACATGAAGCACCAAATTGTTTTCGTTCAATCAGATTGTAGAACAACTTCATTAATTCTAGATACTTACCAGAAGAATTACTGTAATTTATGCAACTTTTCTTTCACCCATGCCTTCTGATTTAGCGGAATATCAACCTATCTAATATTTCACTTTTAATTTTTGCAAGTCTGGCTGAGCGAAGCCTTTTAGCTAGAGTTCGGAGCTGAATAGCTTACTGTTACTGCATTATGTGCCGCAGTTTCATTAAGACCAGCATCAAAAGGAAACCCGTCCCAAATCTTTTTCTGCCTAGCGTTTTGCGGCCTAATGCTGGGGTCTTTCTACTCCACTTTGCCCGGTCTTCGGCATCAGCTGGTGTAAGATCGTTCTCTTCCATATCCGCCTTTACGACGTATAGCCAGCTTCTAGCTTCTTCGGTCTGCCGCGTGATCTAGGGCCTTGGAGTGAGGCCCAAATAAATAAAAGAAACCTTTGCATCTGTTCCAGGAGTCCGGTGGCGGTGGAAGCGTGTACGGCTCGGTGGGGACAGCAGAGGGCGCTGAGCGGCGCGAGGGGGGGAAGCGGGGACGCCGGCCCGGCCGCAAGGCTCAGGTCGACAAGCAGGACATGAAGGCCAAGCTGGGTGAGTCAAGAATCTGTATTATAAGCAGGCTGTAGTGACCAGTTGATAGTGTACGGCTCGTTGGGGACGGCAAAAGGGGCGCGCCGCAAGGCTCAGGTGGACAAGCAGGACATGAAGGCCGAGGTGAATCAAAACCATCAGCTGTAACAAGGCTGTAGACTGTACACCAGTTGATAGTGTACGGCTCGGTGGGGACGGCAGGGGGGTAGCGGCGCGAGGGGGGGAAGCGAGGACGCCGGCCCGGCCACCAGCTTGTTCCAATACCAAGCTATGAAGCTTGATTTTCACCAGTTTCCCTAAGTATATAGTAGTACAGACAAAAAGAGATGGATGGGATATGCATCCTCATTACCGGATTTGTACTGTTGATAAAGCTGCACAGCGATTCCTTGACTCAGTTAGGTGACGAAATCCGAAATACTACCGTCATTGCTTCTTCGCAAATTATTGGAATGATTCTCAACGCCTAAATAATAATTTCAGAGCGCAGTCGCCAGTCGGCGCGGGAGTGCCGCGCGCGCAAGAAGCTCCGTTACCAGTACCTTGAGGAACTCGTGGCGGACCGGGAACGGGCCGTGTTGGCACTGCGAAAGGAACTCGACAAGGTAATAAATACTGTACAGTTACTGGATAAAGCTTAAATTAAGATCTATGATTGAAAAAGCACAGGAGATTTATATTTGTGCATTATGGTCATAGCATAGCGCGCTGTTTTAAAACAAGCCTGAATTCGCACACTTTGAATTTGATCGTATGCATTTGGACTTCCGAACGCAGTTAGTATGTTTTACTTTTTTGCCGTCCGCAATTTGAATGATGACCGGAAACGCATAGTTTCCCGAGATGTAGTGCCCTAAATTATAATTTTAATTTTCTTAGATACTTCCATGCTGGACTGGGAATTATAGAAAAACATAGAATGTGCCAGCTGCATCTTATCCCGGGCATGCTGTAAAAATCAGCTAAGGGATTCGAGGGTTTCAGTATTGTAACTTAGGCGATGGGCTAACAACCTGTCACTACAATATACAGATCCATCTGGAATAAACCACAAAATTTATCAGATGTGGCGGAACGACCTTTGCTTAAGTTATTTACGCTCTGCCTTCCCCATTAGGGATAAAGGCGTGATTATATGTATGTAAGTACTTAGATACGGTTTTTTTTACTTCCAGTACTTCAAATGGAACATGGAACTGGATCAGGGCCACATGCCCGAGGGTCTGGAAGCCGTGCTGCAAGAGATCGGCACAGTCAAGCAGGAGGAACTTAAACCTTTTTAGAAACAGCTCGAATGAAGGTACTTCATCTCAGCTTAAAACCTAGTTTATGATCGCTGCCTTGAATGAAGGTACTTCATATCAGCCTAAAGCCTAGTTTATGATCGTTGCGCTCGCCCAGCTCGCTTCCGCCATACCCTTCGCACCTAGTCTATCCGTCTCGCCGTGTCGGGGTGCCCCGAGTTGGATCTGCATTAAAATTTTGAAAAGTGTATGTATCTGCTGGGTATTCATTCATTTGGAAATTGTAACTTTTTTGGCTAATAAATTGTGGGAAAAGTTATTTTGGGGTTCAAAATTGTTGGAATATTGAAACTGGTATCAAATGAAATCGTTGTTACAAGTAAAAAAAGGCGTTATAAAAATATGTTTAATAGTGTTTCTGTCTTTGATAAACAATACACTCTAGCAAAGGTTTCTGGAAAATGATACTTCTGTAAAATAATGGTTTGGGATTAATAAATATGTCAACTAAATCATCTGTAAAAAATAATGCTACTGACAATCATTTTCGGGCTATTAAATTTCGGTATGTTAAAATTCGGATCTACGAAATGTTACCCTAGATCAGCGTAGTTTACACCTGTAGGAGCCCAATAGCTACAGCCATGCTGTAAATACATACACTACCACACATTTTAGGGACTACACATAAAATATATTGGCAGCAATTCTCGCGACACCATTCAAATTCTAATTTTAAGATAGTGCTGTCACTTTCTTAACTTTGACATGAGGACAAGATAGCAAATAAACACATGACTTTGACACTCCTAATCTGAGTAATCCTTATTTGACGTAAAATAAGAGAGCATTCTCTATACTCAGTTCTTATTTAAAGCGTCTTACGTCAGATTGCGAATGTCAAAGTCATGTGTTTATTTACTATCCTGTTCTTATGTCAACGTTGAGATAATGACAGCGCTATCTTAAAATTATTTAAGAAATTTTGCCGCCAGAATCGAGAGCTTTGCCTGATACATGGTATAAGAAACATGGCCTGATATATGAAAATGACTATAAAATTATGAAAAATAATAAACCGTACCCAAAATAGAAGCCATCAAATGTATCAAATCGAAATAAAATTGTACATAATTAGAATTACTCACTGATTGTTTTTTTTACTAAAACTTTTAATATAAGAAATAATTTAATGGTTTTTCATGTTTCATGGTAGAATTTAACTTGATTTTTAATAATAAAATAATATAAGAGCGCTACGTATGTATAATATTAATGTCTATTTTGGTATGATATTAAATTAAATAATATATATTATAAATTTGACGTTTTTAAAATATAAATTTTTGGCACGGTTTTCACGAATATATTTTTCTACGAATTTATTCTAAAAAGTAGCATTAAATGCATGTTGAAAAAAAAAAGTTAATTTTGGTTATAATTTATAATTATTGTTTTACTGTGTTAATTAAAATCAGTTTGTAATATATTCTTTTAAATATTTCGTTACATACCGCATTGCATTGTTAGTAATAAGAACTTGTACGTTATTTTAAGGTAAAATAAGAAAAAATTATATAAATTATTCAGATTTAAAGTAGTTACAGGTAAAAAATTTGTATAGAATATATTTTTAAAAGAGAGAAGATAAATCGATAATCAGTTTTAGACGACTGTTTTTTTAACACTTGTTTGGATTGGTGTCCATCGCTCAAATGAATGTACAGTGCGACATTTTAATAAGTAGCAACATCGCCGTTTCGTCACTTTCAAACCACGTTGATATGAAAGGGACGACACAACGATGTTGGTACTTTTTAATTTCTTCTCTTTTATTTCGCACTGTATGGAGTGCCCTACGACTATGCCACACGGATTTAAACTTTAAATATTGCTTTTTTTTTTCAAAAACTGTCTTTTATCCGAGAATCAATCCTATTATTATTTTACGCCGTAGTCGCTATATTTTATTAACAAACTTTAACATGCGTAGACCATTGGACGCCGATAAAAAATAGTTTATTATTATTTTTATTAAACGATAAACAAGTGTTATTTATAGTGAATATTTGTTAACGACTTACTTGGTTTTGTTGAACGGAGGTTTAGACCTCGAAGTTTCGACAATACGATGGTCTTCATCAGGAGCACGAAGATCACACACAAAATGTAAACTCACTATGAATAAGTTTATTGTTGTAGTTTTCAACATATATTTTGTTTTGATAGACGACCAAAAACATAAGGCATTGCTGTCGATTATCGCGACATCATTCTAATTCTAATTCTCAGATAGCGCTCTTACTTTCTTAACTTTGATATAAGAACAAGATAACAAACAAACACATGACATTGAAATTCCTTATCTGACGTAAAATAAGAACTGAGCATAGAGCATGCTCTCTTATTTTACGTCAGATAAGGAATGTCAATGTTATGTGTTTGTTTCTCTATGCTCAGTTATTATTTAAAGCGTCTTACGGCAGATTAGGAATGTCAAAGTAATCGGTTTATTTGCTATCCTGTTCTTATGTCAAAGTTGAGAAAGTGACAGCGCTATCATAAAGTAAGTTAAGGAATGTTGCCGCCAGAATCGAGAGCATTTTTAATAGTTTTATCTTCCATTCTTTCTTGACGACCCCCACAGCCTAGTTGGCATTGTATCTGCTTCCTACGCAGAGGGTCCCGGGTTCGATTCCCGGCCGGGGCAGACATTTGAATGATGAATTTAAATGTCTGTTTCTGGGTCTGGGTGTTCTTTGTGGTTGTTTCTGTGTATGTCCATGGCACCCCGATACAGGGAATCCTAGTGGGGGCTATGAGTGTGGTCGTGTTTTTTTTTTTTTTCTGTAAGTTTTGAATTAAGCATATCAATAAGCTATCTAAGATGGCTACTCGTCAATAGAGTGATAAATGATAAAATCATACTTTAGTCTTAGTTTTAAGTTTTACAATACGTCGAGTTTCTTTAATTTACGTTATGATCATATTACGGTAATAAATACGGGGTGTTAGGAACAGTTTCTCACAAACTGATAGGGATTTCTCAGTCAACGAAATTAAACAATTTACACCAGGATATTTTTTCAGGAAATTAAAATAAATTTTGACTTTCCCATACAAAAATACCACCTCGATCAGACAATTTGGAAATGCCAATTTTTTTCATTTCCTGAAAAAATTTCCTAGTGAAAGTTGTTCCGTTACGTTGACTGAGCAAACCCATATCAGTTTGCGGGGAGCTGTCCCGGGTATAATACACTAGCTTTTACCCGCGTTGAATTAGTTTTCCCGTAGAAATTAAGGTTTTCCCGCGATGAAAAGTAGCCTGCATCCTTTTCCAGGATTTAACCTTTATGTGTGTTAAGTTTCATCCCAATCCATCCAGTGGTTGGAGTATGATTGAGCAACAAACATCCAAACTTTGGCATTTATATATTACTAGTTTTCCGCCCGCCCGGTTTCACCCGCGTTTAATGAGTTTTCTCGTGGAAATGAGATATTTTCCCGGGGTAAAAAGTAGCCTATGTCCATCTCCAGGCTACTATCTATCACCATGCCAAATTTTATCAAAATCCATTCAGCCGTTTAGGCGTGAAAGAGCAACAAACAGACAGAGTTACTTTCGCATTTATAAATAAGCTAAGATAGTAAGTTGTATAAAATGATGTGTTCACAATGTGAACAATGAAAAGAGATGTTCTGGTGTAATCGAAAATTAAGTTGACCTAAAATTTATTTTTGATCTTTTTGGCGCCAAAACTGTACTATTTTTGTATTTTCTTTAAATATCAACAACATAATACATAAAATAAAAATAGAAATGCATTGATTGAACTTAAAAAACTTTTTTTTTTGCAGTTTCTGTTTTACGTATAAAAATCGTTCATAATATTTTAATATTAATTTTAGATTATTATATTTTAATTAAACTTCCTGCGTTCAATTATTATCGTTATGGCTTTACTTTTAAGTTCATTTTGTTTTTCGTTGTGGCTGCATAGTCGTTATTTTAATAACTGTTGGTAAGATAGTTAGTTAGCGCACAGTATACCGGGTGTAAGGGACAGCGTACCAGAAACTGATAGGGGTTGCTCAGTCAACGAAACTGAACAACTATCACCAGAAAATTCTTTCAGAAAAAACATGACCTATATTATAAGTTTTAAGACTTTCGGGGTTGTTCACTGCAATTGAAGACGTCAACATTCGCATCGCCAGTCTACTCGTGACCATGGAGTTTGAAACAACTCCGAAATATCGAGGTAACGATAAACATAATCGTGGTAATAATCCCGTTCATAATAACAATCCAATTAAAAAAAATACCACCTTTGTCAGAAAATTTGTATGGGAAAGCCAAAAACAATTTTATTCCTGAAATAATGTCGTGGTGAAAGGTGTTAATTTTCTTTGCAGTCTTTGCAGTTTGGGTTGCTCAGTAGCAACCCACAGAAGAGTAAATGGAGCTAGAGGGAGCGGCAGCGACTTTCTCTAATCAGTGGAGCAACCCCTATCAGTTTTTGGTACGCTGTCCCTTACACCCCGTAGTTATTTAGAATTTTGTTCTACAGCTTTATTAAATTACTTAGTTAATGCATTTTATTAACACACTTAAGCTAAAAAAAACTTTTTAAGTAACAATAAACAAAAGGGTATCTTATAATCCCTCAAGCACGGAAGGTCCAATTACCGGAATTTCCACTAGGTGCATTATGTCCATTTTCCGGAATGTCCATTCCCTAAATGTCCATTTCCCTGAATGTCCATTACCTTGAACGTCCATTTCCTTGAATGTCTATTTACCGTGGACATTCCGGTAATTGTACCTTCCGTGCCTGAGGGCTTAAAATTGTCTTAAATTCATTATTTAACTTTAATCTCGCTCGATTGACAATAATAAGTTCATGTTAATTAAATTTTATCCTAATTAGGTTTTAAAAACATCAAACAAACAGCAACAACAACAACACCTACAACGTCTAGAAATGTGCAGAATTTTTTAAAGAAAAATACTAAATAGAACATCTGCGAGTTTCTAAAAGTCTTGGCTAATTATTGGACTTTTTATAAGCTAATTAACTTTGTCGGCAATCCGCCTTATCTATTTGTAATAATATAAATATATTTGATATTTTTTGCCTTTTTATTAGAATTTCAAAATATGAATTGCATATTCTTTTGGATAGATAAATTCTAAAAGTAGTCAGTAATTATACTAAGCTATTATTATGTCGGATTATACCATAAAACTATAGAGGGGGAGCAGCTGCCCCCTGAACCCCCTCCTCGCGTTTTTTTTCCCCTACTAACTATCAACTTTTGTACATCCGAGTAGAGATCCAACCCCCAAAAAACCTGAGTACGCCCATATCATAAAAATATTCAATTTTTTAGATTCTATTTTTATGGTGTAACCCGCCATAATCATTTTTTGAAAAATACTACATACAACCTTATGGAAATCCACCTCAGATAGATAAGTGTAGATTTAAGGAAAAAGTATAACGGGTGGGGGACAGGAAATGAAAAAAAAAATGGGACACTCGAAAATTATTTTCATTTTCTGAAAGTATTTCCTGGTCTTGGTTGTTCAGTTTCGTTGAGTGAGCAACCCCTATCAGGTTGCGTTAAGCTGTCCCTTACACCCGATATTATATTTCGGTTTATTCGTTACTTGTATTGTAAGGTAGTTATAAAATAGGTACCTTAAAAGATTCGTTATCATTTTTTTTCATTAGGTAAGTTAAAAAAGGTGTAAGTCTCGATGCGATTCATACAACTCTAATGTTAGAACTATTTGCTGCAGTAACGAATAACTTACAATGCTGCTTCACACTAGAATGTTTCAACATACATACATACATATAATCACGCCTTTATCCCTACTGGGGTAGGCAGTGCTTAAACGACTTAAACAAAGGTCGTTCCGCCACGTCTGACAAGTTTTGGGGGTTATTCCGTAAAGATCCTGTATATATCGCTTTAGTAACAGGTTGTCAGCCCATCGCCTAAATTACAATACTGAAACCCTCGAATCCCTTAGCTGATTTTTACAGCATGCCCGGGCGGAGATGCAGCTGGCACATTCTATGTTTTTCTATCACTCCCAGTCCAGCATGGAAGTAGATAATAATACCAATAGAATATTTCAAAACGGTCCATTTATAATTTACAACTATCCCAATTCTGATATCTCACTTAACCGAGACTTACATCCAAATAATATTTTTAGTAAGTCTAAATTTTAAAATGCGAGTTGACCGGGTAATATTGATGTAGTATGTAAATAATCATAATTCAGATTTAGTTTTGAAGGCTTGAACATAAGAAAAATAGACGTACAAAACAAACATGGTGCAAACAATAAGGTTGAAATGCAAGTCAGTGGAAAATTTTATGAGTTGTTGTTATTTTGCATTTCACTGAACATTAGAACTAATTATCTGATGATACTGAAAAACTTTCCTTTAAAGAATATGGGTTTAGACAGGGTTTAGAATTAATAAAATGGGTACTTGACTGGGTAGCTTAAAAAATTCAAAACGTTTATACTTAAAACTAATGGCTAAAAATATTGTGGATTTCATTCATCATTAAAAAAAAAATGCACATTTAGATTTTAATAATCGAATTAAAAGTATATAAGTTATTGATTTGATCAGTCAATATTTACTAAAATGTGACGTCATAATTTACTATTTTCATACAAAAAAGCGTTTTTGACATTTCATAAAAAGTTGCTGATTTGACTAGTTGGAAAGTAGCCAATTATATTTCAACGACATAACATCCTGTATTTTTTCATTTTGCAATTCATTGAGTTTTATAAAAGGTATGAAAGAGCTTTCGACTTTTCAGATCCATGTTCTTTGGGGAAAGTTATTAATTAATGAACATAATACAATTCAAAGTTTTAATGCTCCATATTTTTGCATCATGCAGAAATAGAACAATATGCGTATGTATGATGATATTATTTTATTTTTATGTTTTGTTTGTTTTGTGCACGCCTAATCTGCCTGTCAATTAAAGTCTCACTTCCGTAGGTCAGCTGGACGAAATTTCTTAGTAGAAATAAGCTGTACCTGTTGTGTCGTTTCTCATTGTGTATTGTATTGCTCATGTTACTTGTGTACAATAAACAATAAATAAATAAATAAATTCCTTTAAAAAATTGCAGTCCATGAAACCTCTAAAATAGTCTAATAATAAACGGCTTTGATTGTAGGTTTGTCACTCTTTATTTTATATTCTAAGTATTTCATCTTCATTAAACATTAGCCTAACATAATTAATCAATAAGATTATTAGCACATAAAACTTGTATTAATTAAGTTTCTCCTTTTTTTTACTCTACTTTGATAGTTTATACTTAATCTAGGTATCGGAACCCAGTGATAGTTAAGGATTTACCATATTGGCGTCAAGTTTGACGTAAGAACAGGATAGCAAATAAACACATGACTTTGACATTCCTTAATCTGACGTAAGACTGCTTATTTGATGTAAAATAAGGAACATGCTCTATGCTCGGTTCTTATTTAAAGCAGCTTAATATGTCTAATTAGGAACGTCAAAAACATATTGTGTTTATTTGCTATCCTGTTCTTATGTCAAAATTAAGATAGTGACAGCGCTACTAAGAATCAGTTAATTAATCTACCTACCATATACCTAAAAGCTACACCTGTCAGTAAAAATACAATCCCTTCTAATTTAATAAAATATTATCTAATTTTATTCTTACAGAGGCCAAACACAAAATGACTCCTAAATTAAATTGTCGTTTCAAATATTTCCATTTATTTCTGCTAAAAGTTGACACCCAGGAAAAAAACGCTTCTGTAGATTTTCGTGCCATAGTTCTTTAAAAACTTTTTTACCCTCATTGAGATAAACCTCGGACCAAGAACACAAACAAACAGTTTTTGACTAAATTTTTTGACAGATATGTAGGTAGATGTAGTTTTATTATGTACATGATCATTTTTGTTTAAAACAATATTGATGACGAGGTGCCAAAATATTATTAGTATTACTACCCTGTGTAAAATTACTGGGGTGATTAATTAGTATTAGGAATGTCGGATATAATGGGCCAGCGCGCTCTATCGACTAAACAGTCGGCCGACCGTCGGATCTTTCTCTCACACTCACAGTGAAGGAAAGAGAGATCCGATTATCACCCGACTGTGTAGTCAATAGTGCGCGCTGGCGCTATAAGTAATGTAATTTATTAATATAGATATGTAATGTAATTTTACTGTATATTGGTCTAAGACCCAAATTTTGCAATAATTTAATTGCTTTAAAAAACTCGATTTTGCGTGATATGATATCCGCGCAAGAAAAATATGTTTTAAATAAATGCATAAGTGGTTTTTTTCTGTAACAGTTTCTATTTACATAAGTCTACTTACTTACAAATTTGTGCTTTTTTAGTAGTCTCGTTAGCTTATTAAATATTCAATGTAAAATATAAATTGTTTTTGGCGGCAATTCTGGACGCACCATTCCTTAAGTAATTTTAAGATAGTGCTGTCACTTTCTCAACTTTGACATAAGAACAGGATAGCAAATAAACACATTACTTTGTCATTCCTAATCTGACGTAAGACAGCATTAATGACGTAAAATAAGAGAGGATGCTCTACGCTCACTTCTTACAATACATTAAGCGTCTTACGTCAGATTAGGAATGTCAAAGTCATGTGTTTATTTGCTATCGTGCCTTTATAAACTGACTGCGCTATCTAAGAATTAGAATTAGAATGATGTTTCGAGAATCGACAGCATTTTATACGTATAAAGTACCTATACCAGAGTAATTACTCATATTCTTTTTTTCCAATAAACAATGTTCGAATCAAAACAATATTTGGAAATTGTAAGCTGAATGTCATGAGAGTAGAAAACGTATATCTTTTTTAATATATTTTATATTTACACCTAATTTAAAATGATCTGAAATAAATAATTATAAAAAATAGATTTTATAGCTTAACTTACACTCTAAAGGTCATCTAAAAAGTTGGTTATTCTAATCATTTATTGTTACATTTATGTTTGTATGTATTGAATCAGGTCAGGATTATTTACTTTTAATTTATCATTATGACGAAATTTGTTTTTTTTATGTTACGCGTTAAGAAACATTTATTGATATTTCTTTCAAGGGCCAATAAAAATAATGTTTTGTGCCATTATTGAAAACATGTTGCTAATTAATTTTGTTTTAATAAAGTGTATTCTCCCAAATTCAAACATTTATTTCATTTTTCAAAAATCTTTCTTTTTACATCAAAGTGTTTTATCATCCGCAAACCATACTTGCATGCGTATTTTGTAAAATGAAAAACTTTTCTGTTTAAAGTTTATAGGTTTTGAGTCAACCCAATTTACGGATAGTATGACATAAAATAAGATACTTTTCATCACGTAATTTATTTTAAATTGGGGATGAGCATCCATTCGCCATTCGTCATTCGCCAAACTTTCCCAAGTTTACTTGGATAGAAAAAAAAGTCACATCATGGAAAAATTAAATACTTATAATGTTTAATACAATCAAAATGTATCAATATAAATTATTCTTATACATAACGTTCATAACCACAACGCGTACGTAGTCGCGTAATAAAAGAGATCATAAAATTGACCCAAAATATTAGTTATGATTTATTATAATAATTGATGATGTTTAAAGTTTTGTTCGTGGTTACGTCCAAAGAGTGGTGTTTGATGACACTGGCGTAGTACCGCGCCGAATCGCGGGCCCTGCGCGGGCGCTTCGGGTCTGTAAAGTCCACTTCGTAGAGACCGAACTTGGTGCTGAAATAAAAAAGAAAGTGTTATTACATACAGACAATGACCACCTCGATCAGACAATTTGTATAGAAAAAAAAAACATTTCCTGAAAGAATTTCCTGGAAAAAGTTGTTCAGTTTTGTTGACTGAGCAACTCCTATCAGTTTCTGGTACGCTATCCCTTACACCTGGTATTTCTTATTCCAGCCGCTTCTCCCGGACATGCTGTAAAAACCAGCAAAGAGATTCGAAGCAGTGGCGTAGCTAGGTGACCAAAGGCCCTGGGACAAAACAAAAACTGGCCCCTCTACAGCCTACAATATTTAGGATTTATAAATATAGTTAATACGTATTTTAAAATGTAAAGCTTTTTGATAATAAAATAATCATCAGCTATTTATAGTAGGTATAGACCGCGAGTGAAACAAGCCGTTATATCACGAAAATTGTACAAACACACTACGCAAACGAAGAGAACGCGACTTTTTACGAAAAATGTATCTGTTGCGCGAGTGACACGAGCCCGATGTCATACGAAAATAGTGAAATGTCCACCTAAATAGTAAAAGTGAAGACATTTTCACTTGTTCCATAAGAGACTTGCTAATCAGGCTTCGGGGGCCCCCTGAGCTTGAGGACCCTGAGGCACTGCCCTACCTAGCCCCTTAGTTGCTACGCCACTGATTCGAAGTGATTGATTGGAATGTAAGCTTGTTTATGTCCTTTTCATTTTTCTATCACAAATTAAATAAATTATTTCTAAGTAAATCGCGTTATGTCGTAGGGCGTTACCAACTTCAAACTTTTATTTATAATCAAAGTACTTTACGTAATATTTACGAGAGAATGGTGACGTTTCGGTCTAAGATTTTTTTTCTGTCCTTTTAGAAAATACAATTTAGAAAATAACAAGTCCTAGAAAATTGACAGCTAACTTACGGCTGTCAAAGTTTTGTAACTTAACAATAACTGACGGCCCTCCGTAAGTGATAAGTTATTGATATATGATATCATATCACGCGCGAAAGCTTTCATGAACAATATCCCTCCTTTTGTCGAGAACAATCAATTAATATTTATTAGAAATACTTACTTATACCCATCCTGCCATTCGAAGTTATCGAGCAGCGTCCAAGCTGTATATCCGGTCACATTGACCTTATCCTCATTGATGGCCTGCAGGACCGCTTCCAGGTATTTCTCGTAGTACTCCACGCGCCTCTGGTCTTCAAGACCCATGCCTTGAGACGCGTATCCGTTTTCTGTGATCATGATTGGAATGTCGCCGTAGTTCTTCTTTATCCACACTAGCACATTGCGGATACCAGCGGGGTTAACCTTCAAGGAAAGGAATATTGGGGTCAGTATAGCTATAGGTATATCATTTTGTAAGTACTAGTTTACTCTCTCTCTTGTCGTGTGCAGCCCTGGCTTATCCACTAGGCTGAGTAGGCTTAAGCCTAGGGCGGCAGATTTTGGGGGGCGGCAAAATTCGCCAAAAAAAAAAATTAACATTTTCTGGCTGAAATCAAAACCCTAATAAAAGCGCGGGCCGGGGCGGCGGCGGAGCGGCAGCAAAGACCGCGCTAACCGCCATCGGTTCGACGACAACCGCATATACAATTGACGACATCCGACGAGAACCGACGACAGGTTCGGATGTAAGACTGTTTGCGACATAGGTGTGGGTGGGACCACCTTATACTATACCTTCAGGCCAGGCCAAAAAAACAGGCTG
Source organism: Scrobipalpa atriplicella (assembly GCA_029255725.1). Taxonomy (NCBI): domain Eukaryota; kingdom Metazoa; phylum Arthropoda; class Insecta; order Lepidoptera; family Gelechiidae; genus Scrobipalpa; species Scrobipalpa atriplicella. The sequence goes on along the minus strand of JARACY010001048.1, from coordinate 52,453 downwards.
AGGTGAAGCCGGATGGGATGGGTTGAGGGGGCGGCAAAATTTGAATAGCCTACAGGCGGCAAATGTGCTAAGACGGCCCTGGTCGTGTGGGTTTCTTGGTGTCAGAGGAGTTTTGAAACTGTCTAATAGCGCAGCTAGGACCGGCCCCGCGCAGCGGCCCCTGACATGGTTTGTGGAACGACTTCTATCAAATACAGCGACCGGACCAACGGCTTAACGTGCCCTCCGAAACACGGAATCCTCTGACTTTTCGGACAATCAGGTGATTCAGCCTGCAATTTCTTAACCTAACTGGGGAATATCTCACAAAGTGATAAATTAAAAAATATTATCTTTGTGTTTTGGGAATTGAACCCACTCCGGATCGAGAGCCCATGGCTCAGACCACTAGACCACGGGGGCAAAGTCAGAGGCGTATTAGCTGTGTTATTAGGCGGTTTAAGAACTCTGATACCAGGGTTCATCGGGTCGTCGAGCAACAAAACCCACACGACAGAAGATAAAAAATAAATAAATGAGTTGGTATGCCTACCTTAAGCCAATCGTTCTCCGCGCTAGGCCACTCAGACCGAGTTCCAAACTTGGCTGCAATCTCGTGGCTCTCGGTCAAGGGCCAGAAGGAAGGCTGGCTCCAGGGTATGAGTGGAGCTGGTGACACCGAACGCGAGGTGTAGTGGTTCAGGGCGAAGAAGTCGAACGTCCCCTTTATGAGTTCCTTCTCCTCCTGAAGACAGAAATTGAAAATTCGTAAGCGTTTTTGTTGATATTACGAATTGTATGGCAAACACACCATCATCATCATCAGCTCATATACGTCCCTATCGAGGGGCAAGAGCAATCATTACTAGACATTTTGCTTCTTACACCAAAGAGTACTATTATATATTCTGTGACCAAAGGCTCAGATTTAATTCTCGGTTGAATATTTCATTACACAAACTTGAAATTATGGATTGTTGTTATTTTATTGGGAGCCACGTCATGCAGGCAGGTAGGCTGAAATTTTCACAACATAATTATAACCAGCTTTTACCTATTTGTGGCATGACCACACTTTACTTAGGTACTTTACTGGTTCAGCGACCCGAAGTGGATCTTGCATAGCCTCCGTTATTAAAGCGCTATCCTTTCCTATTCTGTGCCAACTGACCATTCTGTTAAGACACGGTTAGCTCTTTCAGGTCTTGGCGACTTCATCCTTCCAGAGATATCTTGGAGGCTCCACTGGACTTAGCGGACGCCATATACTCGTAGGTATCTTTGTGTTATCATACCTGTGTGAAACTGGGCATTCTGGAGCGCGGGTGCCCATCTCGCAAACTACGTTCCTTAATCAGTTTCTCCACTGAGGGCGGCCACCCGCCTTCCCCGAATATAGCGTGAGAGTATCTCCCCAGTTGCATCTGCATCGTCAGCTCTGCCAGCTCCGCGTCTTCTGCCGATCCTGACTCCGGCTCAAACCATACGCCATGGTTCGCCAGTGAAACTTGACCTGTATGAAGTAAATTAGATTAGAAATTAACTTGATAACTGAAATTGATTTGATGACGCTATCAGATGCGAGATTTTTTTTGTAAAGATCTCGCGAGACACAAAAAAAAGACAATAATTATAGAAACGTATTTCTAGTCATCGAGTGATAATGCCAGTGACAGGCTTCTGGGCGCTTTTGGGCGAGATCCAACGATGAGTCTGGTCTGGATGGTAAATGCAAAGTGCAAACATGCAAAAAATTTATTTATAAGGTAATTATGATAAAAAAGTTCAATCTGCCAGTCTATCAGTCGTCAGTTTGATTCTATCCCTTTTCTGACTTTTTTTAATTAAGTCTAGCATGTAATTATTATTATTATTTATTAATTTACCGTTATATTTGGAGCGAAACTCTGCAGCATAGATCCTGTAAGCCTTGGCGTGTGACAGTAGTAAGTTTTTGGCGCAAATGTGAGGCCCAAACTCAGGGTCGAGGACTCCTGGTGCATGAAGACCGCTTGAGTATGCCAAATCTGATACAATGATTGGCTCGTTTAGTGTTAGCCATATCTAGAAAAGAAATAAAAAAATTAATACCTACTGAGTTTAACGCAAACTGTCAGACATTGGGCGCTTTTCCACTATAGACGGCACGGCACCGGCACGGCGACGATCACGTGACTATACCTATGGGAATCGATGACATGCCGTGCCGGTGACGTGCCGGCAAGTGGAAAAGCGTGTCATATAATTTCATAGATTTTCATACATTATGTCATCCACGATACCGTCGACGGTACCGTACCGTCGCCGTTGCCGGTGCCGTGCCGTCTAATGGAAAAGCGCCCATTCTTTCAGGAAATGTCTAAAATATTGGGGAAGTTAATTCATTTTTTTTTCGTTTCCTGAAATAATTTACTGGTGAAATTTGTTCAGTTTCCTTGACCGAGTAACCCTTTGATGGGAAGCTGACTTGACCAGGCAAAATACAACTGACATGACTGATTTGATTGACAAGACAACACTTGCGTATCAAATATTTACGGCATGTTTGCTTTCAAAACACGTTTTTAGTCGATAAGACTTATCTCTATCAGTGATCAGATCAGTCATAAATGGGCCTGGATATGACGAAGAGATAGGTACACTTTAAATAATTGCATTTTGTCCTTGAGACGTGTTGGGAAGCCAAATCAATGAATATTTTATGATTATACTGAGTAGGTACAATCTAGAACTGCATTGGGTCATATTTACATGAAGAACTTTGCCTTATTTCACAAGATTGAAAGGATCCAATCAACGGATGGAGAAAGTGGGTGGTAAACTTACGCAAGAAGAGTATCAGCTGGTACATTCTAAGTTTTTGTTTTAAGCTCACCTTGACTCGGTCACCGAACAATTCAAAAGCGACGCGAGCGTAGTCCGAGAACCAATCCGCTATTAATGGGTTGAACCAACCACCTACAAAGAAAATGTTTGGTAGGTATGAAGAATTTATCTGTGAAAGTTTTTCTGTGCATGTACATATACATAAAGTCGAGACTAGGGCACCTAGTAAAAGGCTTTTAAGGCTTTTTAGACACGTCTGACTAATATTGGTAATTTGGTAATGAGTATCGCTTCGCTGCTATAGTGACAGGTTGTCAGCCCTCGAATCCCATTTGCTGACTGACGTCTACAGCATGCCCGGGAGGATGGGCAGCTGGAAGACTCTACGAGAATGTTTTATATCGCTCCCAGTCCAACATGGAACAAATGTGTTAAAAAACTAGACATACGACGAACATTTTCTTCTCATTTTGCCTTTCACAGAATTATTTTTTCGCTATTGTTGGCGGTTTTATACTAAGAGCCTCGTCTTCGTATCTAGCTGTAGCTGGGGGGTGGGTGGCCTCTGTTTCTCAAGTCTTCTTGACTTTCTTCAAGAGGCTTCATAGAGACGAACAGCATCTGCCAACTGCATGTACGACTGCAGCCGATGCGCCATCACCGACTGCAGCCGTCGTCGACAACTGCAGTCGACAGGTGGCGACAGCTGCACTCGTACCTGTCTGTATAAAAACGTAAAGACCCAAAAAACTCACCAAGATTCTGGAGCCTCTGTGGCAGATCCCAGTGGTAGAGCGTGACCACTGGCTCCACCCCTTTCTTCAGCAGTCCATTGATCAGATCGTTGTAGTAACGTTTGCCTTCTGCGCTCACTTTGTCAGCGAAACCGCTTGGCAAGAGACGCGGCCAGGATATTGAGAACCTAAAATTACAATTTTATAGATTTTTTTGCACTATATTATTTCAACCGCATCTTTGGAAAACCGGCCCAACGCTCTTAACCAACTAAGCTACAACGACTTAGCTGACTCGTCAACCTAAAATTAGATTCCAGTAAGGGCAATTCACACCAGGAAGGCAGAGAGCACTTTTCAAGAGTAGAACTTTATTTACACTTAAAAAAGATAGGTACATTTCATTGACAGAGCTCGAAAATTCCTCGTGGCTCTGCGCGGCGCAACCTGTCACTTCTTGGTACAACGAGATGCATCTTGCTTCACACCGCGTTGCAGCTTAGCTAAGCAAACTAGTGACGCTACGTCATGAAAACGGATTTGCATGAAATTCTGTCTGGACATGTTCACGTATAAATGAATTTACGCATTCATGTCATGTCTGTCCGCATTGGTATTCATTCATGTCTGTTATTCATGTGGTAGACAGAGTTGACGAAGCAATTCATAGTTATTTTGCAGGTAATGAAGAATGTGAAAAGGTACGGCATACAAGTCGTTAAAATACCAGATGTAAGAGGCATTAAAATACCAGGTGTAAGGGACAGTTAACGCAAAGTGATTGCTCAAGTTTGAGCGTTGTAAAACAACCATTCCGCGGATTGGCAAACACCAAACGACCAATTGCAGAATTCTTTAAAATATCAGGTGTAAGAGACATTAAAATACCAGGTGTAAGGGACAGTTAACGTAAACTGATAGGGTTTGCTTCAGTTCATGAAACTGAACAACTTCGACCAGGAGATACCAACGAGGTGATAATTTTGAATGGAAAAGACAAAACATATTTTCTTTTCCTGAAATTTCCTGGTGAAAGTTGTTCAGTTTCGTTGACTGAGCAATCTGTATCAGTTACTGGTACGCAGTCCCTTACACCCGGTATATAGAGCAAATCCATTTTGTACCTGTAAAAGTGCAGACCAAGTTCTGCCGCTAGGTCGACGTCAGTTTGCCACTGGTGGAAGGAGTCGCAGGCCAAGTCTCCATTGGCATGCTCTTTTATCATCTCTGGCCGAGTGTGGGTGAAGTGGTCCCATATGCTCTCACTCTTGTCTGGAATGGAAGTGTTCGTTAGACCAATGGTTTGGCATTTATTTTCTAAGATTTTTAGAAAAGTAAGTAAGTACTTAGTTCAGCTACCAAATATATTGATTTCTATTTTATTCTATTCTAAACCTCTTAATTACTTCTCACTTTTTTCGGGAAACCAATTTCGGAGGCTGTTTTTTTGTTAAATTATTGTTTAATCAATACGGCATGTAAAGAACAGCTTAACAGAAAACTCATAGAGGTAGCTCAGTCAACGAATCTGAACATATTCAAACAATTTGTAAGAAAGTCATTCTTTTCCCATTTCCTTAAATAATTTCTTTCTAAAAGTTGTTCAGTTTCTTTGATGAAGCAAAGCAACCCCTATTAGTTTGCGGGAAGCTGTCCCTTACACCCATACACAAAAACACATACACAACCACTTAATTTTTTTTTACATAGGTACCTGAATAATTCCATGCACCCTCGACCTGGTAAGCAGCACTCGCTGCGCCGAATTTGAAGCCCGGGGGGAAATCCCGGCTTTTTCCACTAGAGGCCGCTACTGTGCTGCAATTTTTTTAAACACAAAATTATTTTTATCATTGTCGGTGCTTGGTGGAATTCCATCATAATATATAGTTTGTTATTAAGGAAACACTTGTACTTATTCTACAATTTTGTATATTCAGCCAACCGGTTTCGCTCACATGATGGCCCGTATTTATAATCAGCCCTCAAGAGTGACAGCGAGTTTGAGTTCGTATCAGAAATGTCATTTCAGTACAAAACGATCTGTCAAATCCGTACTTAATATTGCTCTCAATCTTGAGATGTGTGTGAGTCACATCCCAAACAGCACCCTAAACGCATTATTACATTGCACGCGTATTTATTATTGTCTGTATAATCTCTTTATTTTGTTTGTTACATATAAATTTCGCTATCTTATATTATTAATCAATCACTATCTGTGATGTTAGCAGCATAATCTTAAGTAAGTAGGTATGTTATATCATACCCCACGATACCTGTCACTATAGCAATATACAGATCCATCTGGAAAAACCCTCAAAATTTGTCAGACGTGGCGGAATGTTTAGGTTGTTTACGCTCTACCTACCCTATTAGGGATAAAGGCGTGATTATATGTATGTATGTACCCCACGATGCCCCACGATAGGTATGTAATCTGTATTTATCTGTGCAATGCTGTTGTGGCTTGTTATAGTGGTGACAGTTATGTTTTTATAACCTAAAAGTTTTTGAGTTAACTTCCTCTAAACACCTTTTTAAACGATATAACATGCTACAAGCTGTCTACGACTACGAAACGGCTTGCCAAACACGTTATGAAATGTTTATTTCAACATTTACCTGTGTTCTGTTCTGAGGTAAATCCTAGGATGTACTAAAAGATTGGTAGTACCTAAATGTCCGAAATGCGGGGTTTAACCAACAGGGGTGTAAATCCTAGGATTTACTGCACTTCGGGATTTTACAGTAACATATATATTTATTCAAACTTAATTAAAAACGTGCTTGCTTGCCCGAATCGATACGCAAATTACACAATATCCATACAATTTAATACCTGTGACAACACAAAGGAAGTTGAAAGACTGGTTCAATATTTGGAGGGTTTCAAAGTCAACATTTGCGATTCAATCAGCAACCCAATGTGGAATGGGGTTTTATAGAATCAGCTTTTCCTGCAACGTTGGCATAATATAATCAATTCGTTTGTCAGTTTTAGGAGTATAGGGGCTGATAATGGTGACATATATGAATGAACATTAGTGGCCCCGATACGAAGAGACACGATTTAACTAAACTGTCATTTTCTGCCATGACCATGAGAGAACGAAAGGGGCGGCACTATGAACGAACTAATTATAATGACTCCAAATGGTTCCTGTAAAATACACACGGTGCTGCCCGCCAGTTCTCTTCGTTTGGCTTGAACTTGGCTGGACACGCTACCGCCGCGCCGTGTGTCTAAATTCTGTCAAATCAAGAATTTATGCATAAACATAAATGCATATAAATGAATAAGTAGGTAATGCAAAAAGCATTGACAGCGTGTTGAACGCAACCTTCGGCGCTGAACTTAGGCAGGTATGAAATTGAGAACTTAAATAGTAAGGAACGCTTACCGTTTGTCCATTGTATTCAATAGTTGACTATCTTCAGTGGCAGTTGAAATTGCAGGGTCTCCTGACGATGCCAATGTGACCTGATGCTCGAATAATGTGACACAGTAGTCTTCTTCTTCTTCTGTCGAGCGGGTTTTCGAGTCGAGCGACCCGATAAACCCTGGTGGCAAAGTCTTTTAACCGCGCCTTATAGCACAGCAGCTACAGGCCTCTGACACAGTAGTAAATTTTTTTTTAAGTTCATTAGTTCATAAAGCGTTTCAGTATTCAAGCCACGTGCAAAACGATTGGCGTTCAAAGACAAACAATAATTACGATAAAAAATAATCAGTTTTTATTACTTCCATCTTATCTTCAAGATTTTTGGTAGATTGTGTTATCTGCGTCGAAAGATTTGTTATGTTCTTTGGAGAGCATTTTAGTGGGTTTAGATTAGAGTTGTATTGCCGACTCTACACACAGGAAATAGAGGGTGTAAAAAAAGTACTGCGTTCCTTTTTTTTTATTCGGAATGGGTTTGCTCTTGACTCGAGACACTAGGTCAGGGATGACCGTGACAGAGTCGACGATGGAGCGAGCTCATGCAGAAGATGCCTGTTATGGCACTGGCACTCTCACCCACCGACGTAACACAGCAAGCTGTTTGGCGTTGGATTTCGGTGAGGGGTGGTCGTGAGCCAGGTGGCCCGGAGCCTACCACCGATTTGTTGGGATCATTCAGCCGGACTTATTCACAGGCTAGCCTGTGTTGCCGTTGCCCGGGGTGGACCACTAGGAGGTAGATCCCATCCCACCCCACACTTTAGATCACATGTTCTATAAATGATTCATCATCTTCCTAGCCTTTTTTCCCGTATTTCACGGGGTCGGCTACCTAATCGGTTGTGTGTAACGTAATCTAGGATTGGGTCTGGTTTCCCTTCTGGGTTGCGGAGGTTAGATGGCAGCCGCTCTGTGTAAAAACCAGTACCCTCGTTCAATCCCCTAGATGAGGTAGCCGACCCCGTGAAATACGGGAAAAAGGCTAGGAAGATGATATAAATATAAATATTATTTAGTAATAAAACGTTAAAAAGTTTAAAAGTAAGTTCAACAATAAATTAAAACCAAAATAGTTGCCACTCAGCGTTTTGTCTTGGGTGTTAGGTCCAAGACGCTGCTGATCTTCCGTGGCCACCATTTCAAAGAGCTTTAGAGCACTAAATGATATAGGTACCTATGTATCTGGCTGAATTAAGACTTCATTACAAATAAAATGTAAAAAATAAAACAAAATAGCAATAAGAAGCGAGAGCAACAACAAAAAATAACAGAAGTAGGTAATTAAATAGGTAAATAACTAAAAAAAGCGATATGCCTTTAGGAGTTATAATGTTGGGGCCAGGTTGGTCAAGTGATAGTGAAGTAGAGTCTGTGCGAAAAGAGAACAGGCATGGAATTTGAGGGCGCGCATTTGTATTTAATTAACTGTCGCTTGGTCGTGTGAGGATTATGTCCAGGTCTTTAGTAACCTTCTACATTAAATTTTGGAGGTTTTAGGTCAAAGACCTAGGCATAAACCCCACGCAACCAGCCGAGGGTTAATTAATACAAATGTGCGCCCTCCAATTCTATGCCTGTTCTCTTTTCGCACAGACTCTATAGTGAAAAGTGTAGATACCCGCCTGGTCGGGTGTTGTGACCAGGGGTCTGTAGTCCGACCGGAGATGTTTCGAACTTGTATATCTTCAGATCGCTGAGAAAAAATCGATGCAATAGCATTTCAGACTAGGTTTCAGAGCTTGTATTTCTTGTGGTGGCGCCATCTGACGGCTACAGCAGCAGGTGGAACATTCTATGTTCTTTTCTTTTATCGCCCCGAGTCGATAAATAAGTATGACTAAATCATGTCGTGGTGTGGCACGTTTAGTAGTTTATCACACGGTAAAAATTATAATTGCACATGAAAATCGTGATCATTCTATCAAAAATGTTCAAAAACTTATCACGAACATTCGTGACAATAATTTAGTTTTATGCACACTGTAAAACGATATTTTCAGTATAAATTGAGTAGAATTTGATTGTTCATTATCAATTTCACATAATACATATTCCAGTCAACCGACTAACAAGATCTACCAATTTACATATAAAAAAGAAGTACAGTACAACAAGATGCAGAAAATGATTGTCGTTGGTTTAGTCGTTATCTTAGCGGCCATATGTATAGACTGTAGCGATGCCACAGGATTTGATTTACTTAGTGGCTTTGGTCTTGGTCTTTTGGGAGGAGGAAAAGGTGCCCAACAAACTAATAACAAAGGATATGGTCGTGATACAGGTTGCAGAGGAACAGGTATGTAATTGAAGTCTAAATAATATTTGGGTACTAGCTTCCCGCCCGCCGTTTCACCCGCGTTAATGAGTTTTTCCGTAGAATTGAAGGTTTTCCCGCGGTAAGATGTTATAAATATGTGTTCCAAGCTTCCAAGTTATATCCTGATCCGTGATCAAAGTGTGCTGAGTAACAAACATCCAAACTTTGAAAATTATTCAGAGGAGATTTAAATACTTATGTAATATAAAGTCACTGGGGACAATTTCTAGGGCTCGTATTTATAAAGCGATCTCAAGATTGAGAGCAATATTAAGTACGGATTTGACAGCCCGTTTTGTACTGAAATGACATTTCCGATACGAACTCAAACTAGCTGTCACTCTTGAGAGCTGATTATAAATACGGGCCTAGGAATTTTTGGAGTTCGACGGAAAATTATCCTATATTACCAAGCAAACTGGTACAATACTTACTACCTAACTAAAATACTTACCTACTAACTTTTTACTACGGAAAAATACTTTATCTACTCAGGAAAATTAATTTAGCTGCGGAAAATTCATACCTACCTATAAAGAGAAATGGTTCTTCCTAATGGAAAATGAATGGCAAAACAAAGTTGTAGAATATCATGTTATCTAAATTTTTATATGATACCAACGTGTTGGCTCTTGAACTCTGACCATCATCTTAGATAATTTAAAAATTAAATTATTAGGTTAGATATTATATAATTACTAAACGATGAGTTTTTTCGCAAAATACCTGACTTTTTCCAGTAAGATTGGATAATGGTTTTACCATTGTCTAATTATCCGTGCTTTCGCAAAATCCCTAAAATTTTCGCGAAGATTCGTAATATCAAATCACCAAACTACTGCTTGGCTATTATAAAATGATAATATATTTTTTATGTTATCTTTATAGGTGGCGGTGCTGCTGGGTAAGTACAAAAGTGTTACAGAGCACAGGTGGCGCCACCACGAACAAATAAATTATTTCTCAAATGCAACAAAAGGATATAATGATCTTTTTTACGACAAAAAAAAACAGCAAAATCCATTATTAAGCTTGGAAAGTTTGTACTTAATTTTATTACGTCAAGTGGCGCCAACTCTGCTCAGAATGCACCTTAAGATTTTATCACGTTAAAGAAGGAATTACTTCTGTCATTCTGCATCTATTAGCGTATTATGGTTTGTTCTGGACTATTGATACTAATTATGATAATAGAGACAGACGAGACTATGAAATGAGCTCAACATCTCATCTTAAATTTTAGTCTTTTCCCGTATTTCCCGGGGTTGGCTACCTAATCTAGGGGATTGAACGAGGATACGCTGGCTTTTACACAGAGCGATTGCCATCTGACCTCCGCAACCCAGAAGGGACCCAATCCTAGATTAAGGCTTTTACCAGGTTAGTGGCCAAGTCAACCCAGCTTTCAATGTTTTCAAGCCGCCAAATGGCCTCTGACATGGCTTAACAACTACGATTTCAACCCTTCCAAAGGCTTAGCATGCTTTCCGAAGCATGGAATTATCCCCGTGGAAGTCGAACCCACGACCTCCGGAATAATTATATTTAACTACTTCTTTATAATTTACACAGAGGCGGCAACTGCTAAGAATGATGACAACAAATGGGGCTGCGCGCAATAAATATCGCACATCTCCAAATATCATATTTCGACAGTGCTATATACGAAAGCTACGTTGAAGGGACAACGCCACTCGCTCGCGCTCACAGAGAAGGAGACCGATTTTCAAAGTCACAGGCACAGAGTAAAATCAATATTTTCTTCTTTTGTTTGACAACATAAACAAAATGATGCGTCCGCTTCAATAACAATTATTTACAGTTGTTATACAGCACGAGCCGATAAATATCGTACATCGATCGACACTTGCTTGACAAGGTTCTTGACAAGGTTCTCTTATGCCAATCAGGGCCCTCACCGCTTTTCCACTTGACAGCACGACAACGTCACGGCAACGGCTTGGCATTGATTCCCACCGGTTTCGTCGTCGGCCTGCCAAACTGCATAATGTTTTGTATTCGTACGAAGCATGCGCGTGTGTGTATGCGCTCAGATTGGAACTAGGTGGGTGTTATCGTCGTCGACGGTATTCCGTCCTAGTGGAAAACAGAGCCACGGCATCGTGACGGTATCGTTATCCTGCCGTTGCCGTGCCGTCCAGTGGAAAAACAGCCGATGCCAAACAGATTTCAGCACGAGATTGGAGTGTCGTGGCCTCTTTAGACTAGCTTAGAATATAGCATTTTTATCATGAGTCTTCCCATCTTCATTCATCGTAGATAAAAGAGCGCTGTGGCAGATTTGAAGCTAGACCATTGGGCTAGACGTATACCTACGAGCCTTGGCTACGAGCCGTAATCAATGTGATAGACGATTTTCGGTCTAGACATAAAAATACATTTATAGGAACTTTTATAGGTATATCTGATAACATTGAAACACAAGAAACACACATCGGGTCGATCGACTTGATACCCACACGACAGAAGGAGAAGACAAGAAAAAAACACATGAGAATTGCGTTATCAGATATACCTATAAAAATACCTAAATCCACCATCATTATTATTATCACCCACCGAAAATCAAATCTACGATACGACCACCTACTACTAAAATATGGAGTAACCTTAGCTTAAGTCTGTCAGCGATCTTGCTTAGATATTTTCATCCATAATAACATTATATTAAATTCTTTCCATTAGTTCATTGTATCTTCACTGTAGTGTCTTTTCGTTCATTTTATTGTTTAATCATCAAATAAATTGTGTGTTCAAATAAATGCTGGATTTATTTCATTAAAATATTCCTTCAAACCTTAAAATAGTGTAGGGCATGTCGAAGTGAATTGATAAATATTTATATTATGATATAAATATTTAGTATATTTACATGGGAGCTTCTAATTATTTTTTTCCAAGCCAAGAGAGAATAGATTATCTAGGTCGCCATGCCCCATCATCGTCTGCATCAACCTTTGACATGACTTGACTATCATCATCTTCCTAGCCTTTTTCCCGTATCTCTCGGGGTCGGCTACCGAATCTAGGGCATTGAACGAGGGTACTGGTTTTTACACAGAGCGACTGCCATCTGACCTCCGCAACCCAGAAGGGAAACAAGACCCAATCCTAGATGAGGTTACACAAAACCTTTGAATTTCTTCGTAGATGTGTGCAGGATTCCTCACGATGTTTTCCTTCACTTCACCGTAAAAGCGCCGAATAAACGTACTATGAAATTCGAAAACTGAAAAACAGATTGGTACGTGGTGGGAATGTGGTAATTTGACGTGGTATTTTTTTTTTAATTTTTTTTTATTTATGAAACAATTCGAAATCTGAATAGGTACAAATTATTTTCCTAATTGTAAACAACCCCAAATTGATTTCTTGTAATTAAAAGCAATTACATGTTCCTGATAGAATTTAATAATAAATTATTTTGATTATGGAATCAAATTTTGCAATAAGATTCGGTAGGTAGGTAGGTATGTACATACACCCAACACCCTTAAGGGGTAGGCAGCGAGGGTAGCCTGTTCAAAAAATCTGAAAAACGTGCCTGTCAGAAGCATTTTAACATAACAAGTTGCTAAGAGACCTTTTCCGGGGTTTTGGCCATCGCTGAATGCAAATAATAATAAAATTTCACGACGAATTGAGAACCTCCCCCCTTTTTTTTGGAAGTCGGTTAAAAATCCTTTTCGCACTTTGACATTTTACAGATTGTGCCTGAAATCCAAGATGGCCGCCAAAATATTCTTGGTCTGATATCCCACATGGTTTTTTTTTACAAAACAGTAACATATACTATGTGGGGTATCAGACGAAATTGCTTCTTGAGAAGAATACGAATATATAGAACACTGCTATATTAACACTAATCGAAAAAAGTATTTTGAAAATCAAAAAACAGTATTTTGAAAACAGTATTTTGAAAATCATTTTTCAGATCTAGCGTTTAGAGCTGTCTTTGCAATGCTGCAAGTTAAAAATTAAGGCTGAATTTTCGTTAAATATTTTTTAAATCACTTGAAATATCCTCAATTATTATAGCTCATACAAGATTTTTTGGATTCAGCGATATCTAAAACTTCGGGAAAGGTCTTTTAGCAACTTAGCTTAAGTTGCCCCTAACTTAAAAAACTAGAGGAATATTTCAAGTTTTTGATCAGTCTATTGATAAAGACACTTACAGTAATTTCAGGAGCCTTCAAGAGATAGTTTCAATATGTATGACCTTTGGACTACGTACAAAGATCATACATTTTAATTACCGCATTAGTTTTAAAATGTTAGGTGCGTAAAAACCAGATATGAGTATACGTACATACGGGTGTGCGTACCGCAAACTGATAGGGGTTGCTCAGTCAATGAAACTAACCAACGTTAATTGAATGAATGAATGATCCCAACAAAGCGGTGGTAGGCTCCGCAAGGGGCCGCCTGGCTCGCGACCATCCTCTCACCGGAGTCCGGCGCCAAACAGCTTGCTGTGTTCTGTCGGTGCGTGAGACTTCCAGTGCCTTAACAGGCGTCTTCTGGGTTAGCTCGCTCCATCGTCGACTCTGTCACGGTCATCGCTGACCTTTGTGTCTAGAGTCAAGAGTTAACCCATACTAAGTAAAAAAAAAAAAACGTTCACCAGGAAATTGATCGAGTTGGTAATTTTGTATGGTTAATGATAAAGTATTTTTTTTTTCATTTCCTGAACGAATTTCCCGATGAAACTGAACAACAGTAGAGTTCCGTTGGAGTAACCACTATCAGTTATACGTTTTGGTACGCTGTCCCTTACACTCGGTATATACCTATGCTATTTACATAATTTAAATTTTTGATCACTATAAGCCGTCAGAACATGTCAAATAAATACTTACTATTTATCTATTTATAGTGATCAAAAATTTAAATTATGTAGTCTTTTAAAGTTTTAATTACTTCCATGCTGGACTGGGAGTGATAGAAAAACATAGAATGTGCCAGCTGCATCTCCTCCCGGGCATGCTGTAAAAATCAGCTAAGGGATTTGAGGGTTTCAGTATTGTAATTTAGGCGATGGGTTGACAACCAGTCACTAATATCAATATACAAACTATCTGGAATTACCCTCAAAACTTGTCAGACGTGGCGGAACGACCTTTGTTCAGGTTGTTTACGCTCTGCCTACCCCATTAAGGATAAAGGCGTGATTATATGTACATACAGACCACTTTCACATTTCGCGTTTTAGTCGCGTTATAAGTAGCAGTGCTACAAACGCCGACCCACTGACATAGCGTTCAAGGTTTGAAGGAATATTTTAATAAAATAAATCCAGCATTTATTTGAACACACAGTTTATTTAGATGATTAAACTAAACATTAAAATGAACGAAAAGACACTACAGTGAAGATACGAGAACTAATGGAAAGAATTTCATATAATGTTAATGTGGATGAAAATATCTAAGCAAGATCGCTGACAGACTTATGCTAGGTTACACCATATTTTAGTAGTAGGTGGTCGTATCGTAGATTTGATTTTGAGTGAGTGATATGTTTGACTGTTTGTTTCTTGTCTTCTTCTTCTGTCGTGTGGGTATCAAGTCGATCGACCCGATGTGTGTTTCTTGTGTTTAATGTTATCAGAAATACGTATAAAAAACCTATGTATTTTCATGTCTAGACCGAAAATCGACAATCACATTGATTACGGCTCGTAGGTATTCTAGCCCAATGTTCTAGCTTCAAATCTGCCACAGCGCTCTATATATCTACGATGAATGAAGATGGAAAGAGACTCATGCTTTATTCTAAGCTAGTCTAAAGAGTCCACCACACTCCAATCCCTTGCTGAAATCTGTTTGACATCGGCTGCTTTTCCACTAGACGGCACGGTAACGGCAGGATAACGATACCGTCACGATGCCGTGGCTCTGATTTTCCATTAGGACGGAATACCGTCTACGGCGATAACACCCACCTAGTTCCAATCTGAGCGCGCACACAAACGCGCATGCTTCGTACGAATACAACACATATGCAGTTTGGCAGGCAGACGACGAAACCAGTGGGAATCAATGCCGTGCCGTTGCCGTGACGTTGTCGTGCCGTCAAGTGGAAAAGCGTGAGGGCCCTGATTGGCATAAGAGAACCTTGTCAAGCAAGTGTCGATCGATGTACGATATTTATCGGCTCGTGCTATATAACAACTGTAAATAATTGTTATTGAAGCGGACGCATCGTTTTGTTTATGTTGTCAAACAAAAGAAGAAATAATGATTTTACTCTGTGCCTGTGACTTTGAAAATTGGTCTCCTTCTCTGTGAGCGCGAGCGAGTTGCGTTGTCCCTTCAACTTTCGTATATAGCACTGTCGTAATATGATATTTGGAGATATGTGATATTTATTGCGCGCAGCCCGTATCCTTCTTGTTCTGTTTAGAGTTGTTGTCATCATTCTTGGTGTTGATGTTGGGGTTGTTGCCTCTGTACAAATTTTAAAGAAATAGTTAATTATATAATTATTCCGGAGGTCGTGGGTTCGACTCCCACGGGGGATCACAATATTAATATTGGCCACTTTAGGTATCACTTTGTGACATTTTCCCCATTTTGGTTAGGACAATGCAGGCTGAATCAACTGATCATAAGAAAAAAAAACCGTGACATCGCCCCGGTCCCGGTCGTTCTATTTGATAGTGGTTACACAGTATAGATTCTGTAACGACCACTATCAAATAGGAGACCATGCTCTCCGAAGCACAGAATACTTTTTCTTTTCGGACAATCAGCATTCAGCTAACAATATCCAAACCTTACTAAGGAAAACATCACAAAGTAAAGATAAATTGAGAAATTTCAACTTTATGTACCCTGACCCCATGAGAATCGCACCCATGACATGAATGGGATCGGGAGCCCATGGCCGACCTCGGAGCTTTAAGCTGGCGACTGACAAGCGACCACACAAGACTGGGACAATTGGCGTTAATCTCGTATTGGAGGGCAAGACCACAGAATAATATAATAAAAAGCGTATTCCGATAACGAATTTTAAGCAACCATCGCCATGGATGGGTAACCGGGTTGTGGTATAACAACTCTAGAGTTCCGTGCTTCAGAAAGCATGTTAAGCCGTTGGAAAGGGTTGGAATCGTAGTTGTTAAGCCATTTCAGAGGCCATTTGGCGGCTTGAAAACATTGAAAGCTTGGCCACTAACCTGGCAAAAGCCTTAATCTAGGATTGGGTCTGTCTGGAGTCCCTTCTGGGTTGCGGAGGTCAGATAGCAGTCGCTCTGTGTAAAAGCCTGTATCCTCGTTCAATCCCCTATATGAGGTAGCCAGCCCCGGGAAATACGGGAAAAGGCTAAGAATTAAGATGATGAGATGTGGTGGCGCCACCTGTGCTCTGTTGCACTTTTGTACTTACCCAGCAGCATTGCCAGCTTTATCACCGCCAGCTTGACCGCCAGCAACTGAGTCACCTATAAAGATAAAATTCAAAAATAAATTATTATTTAATAATGGCCAAGCAGCAGAATTGCTAATGAGGCTATATCCGTAGCTGGTGTGTGCGCTAATATTTTAATAATGTCCATTTATCTAGTTCACTAAAAGTCTAGGGATTTTGCGAAAACACGGATAATTAGACAATGGTATTTTTACAAAAGCATTTATTAATTCTCTGAATTATTTTCAAAGTTTGGATGTTTGTTACTCAGCACGCTTTGATCACGGATCAGGATATAACTTGGAACACATATTTATAGGTTAGGTCCTGGAATAGAACAAAGGCTACTTCTTACCGCGGGAAAACCTTAAATTCTACGGAAAAACTCATTAAGGCGGGTGAAACGGCGGGCTGGAAGCTAGTACCTAAATATTATTTAGACTTCAATTACATACCTTGACCAACTTTTCCATTACATCCTTCGCAACCTTCTCCTGTTCTAATAGTATCACGACTATTTCCTTTGTTATTAGTTTGTTTGGCAGCAGCATTGCCAGTTTTATCACCGCCAGCACCTGAGTCACCTATAAAGATAAAATTCAAAAATAAATTATTATTTAATAATGGCCATGCAGCAGAATTGCTGATGAGGCTATATCCGTAGCTGGTGTGTGCGCTAATATTTTAATAATGTCCATTTATTTATCTAGTTCACTAAAAGTCTAGGGATTTTACGAAAACACGGATAATTAGACAATGGTAAAACCATTATCAAATCTTAATGGAAAAAGTCAGGTTTTTTACAAAAGCATTTATTAATTCTCTGAATTATTTTAAAAGTTTGGATGTTTGTTACTCAGCACGCTTTGATCACGGATCAGGATATAACTTGGAACACATATTTATAGGTTAGGTCCTGGAATAGAACAAAGGCTACTTCTTACCGCGGGAAAACCTTAAATTCTACGGAAAAACTCATTAACGCGGGTGAAATGGCGGGCTGGAAGCTAGTACCTAAATATTATTTAGACTTCAATTACATACCTTGACCAACTTTTCCATTAGATCCTTCGGAACCTTCTCCTGTTCTAATAGTATCACGACTATTTCCTTTGTTATTAGTTTGTTTGGCAGCAGCATTGCCAGTTTTATCACCGCCAGCACCTGAGTCACCTATAAAGATAAAATTCAAAAATAAATTATTATTTAATAATGGCCAAGCAGCAGAATTGCTGATGAGGCTATATCCGTAGCTGGTGTGTGCGCTAATATTTTAATAATGTCCATTTATTTATCTAGTTCACTAAAAGTCTAGGGATTTTGCGAAAACACGGATAATTAGACAATGGTAAAACCATTATCAAATCTTAATGGAAAAAGTCAGGTTTTTTACAAAAGCATTTATTAATTCTCTGAATTATTTTAAAAGTTTGGATGTTTGTCACTCAGCACGCTTTGATCACGGATCAGGATATAACTTGGAACACATATTTATAGGTTAGGTCCTGGAATAGAACAAAGGCTACTTCTTACCGCTGGAAAACCTTCAATTCCACGGAAAAACTCATTAACGCGGGTAAAACGGCGGGCTGGAAGCTAGTACCTAAATAGACTTCAATTACATACCTTGACCAACTTTTCCATTAGATCCTTCGCAACCTTCTCCTGTTCTAATAGTATCACGACTATTCCCTTTGTTATTAGTTTGTTCGGCACCTTTTCCTTCTCCCAAAATACCAAGACCAAAGCCATCAAGTATACTTAATCCTGTGGCATCGCTACAGTCTATACATATGGCCGCTAAGATAACGACTAAACCAACGACAATCATTTTCTGCATCTTGTTGTACTGTACTTCTTTTTTATATGTAAATTGGTAGATCTTGTTAGTCGGTTGACTGGAATATGTATTATGTGAAATTGATAATGAACAATCAAATTCTACTCAATTTATACTGAAAATATCGTTTTACAGTGTGCATAAAACTAAATTATTGTCACGAATGTTCGTGATAAGTTTTTAAACATTTTTGATAGAATGATCACGATTTTCATGTGCAATTATAATTTTTACCGTGTGATATTCTACTAAACGTGCCACACCACGACATGATTTAGTCATACTTAGGTACTTATCGACTAGGAGTAGGAGCGATGCGATAAAAGGAAATAGAATGTTCTACCTGCTCCTGCGCAACCACAAGAAATACAAGGTCTGAATATACTCTCTCTCGCCGTATTATTAGGTCTGAATATACGCTCTAATAATACGGCGGTATCGAAGTTTTCTCATCGATCTGAAGAAAGCCTATACAAGTTCCAAATATTTCCGGTCGGACTACGATCCCTGGTCACAACACCAGACCAGGGCGGGTAGCTACATTTTTCGCTATAGGTACTTCACTATCACTTGACCAAACTGGCCTCAATATTATAACTCTTAAAGGCATATCGCTTTTTTTTAGTTATTTACATATTTGAATTACCTACTTCTGTTAGTTTTTGTCGTCGCTCTCGCTTCTTATTGCTATTTTGTTTTATTTTTTACATTTTATTTGTTACAGATGCATAGTAAGTAGATTACATGGTAGATTATATCTTTTTGAAATGGTGGCCACGGAAGATCAGCGTTTTGGACCTAAAACCCAAGACAAAACGCTGAGTGGCAACTATTTTCGTTTTAATTTATTTTTAGACTTAGTTATAAACTTTTTAATGTTTTACACCAAATAAATTTATTTATATTTATATGAAATTATCAATTAAATTTATTCCGTCTATTAGGCCATGTACAGTACTATGTAGGTAGGTATGTATACCGAGTGTAATGGACAGATTCCCGCAAACTGAAGGAACTGAAGAAACTGACCAACTTTCGTAAAGCAATTCTTGCAGGAAAAAAAATTGCTTCCCATACATATTATGCGATCGCGGTTGTCATTTTGTATGGAAAAGCCAACATTTCTTTTCCTGAAAGAATTTCCTGGTGAAATACCTAACAATTTGCAGTTAGCGGGAAGCCTCAGCTCAAATTCTGGAGAGTCGGGCGGGCGGGCGCTTTTCCCGCCTTTCCCAGTTTGCGCGCGAAACCGTTCCAGACGGACATGTTTTCGGTTGAACGGCCATTTTGCCGCGACGCTTTCACAACTTTCGATAGGGCAACATCTCTTTTAGTTAGAAAAATGAAATTTAATTTTATTAACGTAGATGTGCAAAATAGTTATTAAAGTTCATAAAATCACGCCCTTATCCCGAGGTAGGCAGAGCATCAACGGTTATAAAAACCGTTGAGTATCGTATCTGACGACTGAGGAGATTTCGGATAAAATTGTGTTGTGTAAATCAAAATCAAAGTGAAAAACGGTGTATAATTGCAAACAAAAATGGCGCTAAAAGTGTTCCTCCGCGAGAACGAAACTTTGGACGACTTCTACAACCGCTGCAACAACATAACCCTGTTCGACTGCAGCGAGGAGGAGATGCTGTGGTGGATGATGGGCTCCCGGAGGCTGCCGCTGTCGGAGATAGTGCCGATCAGCGTGGTGCTGGTGGTGATCTTCCTCACCGGCGTGGTGGGGAACGCGTGTGTGTGCGTGGTGATCGTGCGACACCCGGGCCTGCACACAAACACCAACTACTACCTGTTCAGCCTCGCCGTCAGCGACCTGCTGCTGCTTCTATTCGGTGAGCAAAAAAGACATTGTACAGTGTACAGAAAATGGTCATAAATACTGCACATATTGTTTTTCGTCCAATTGGTAACTAAAAGAAACATAAGACTTAGATACTGTGCATTTGATGATGTGCTTCTGTTTCTATTTGGTAAGAAAAACACGAGTCGAGTCGAAACGTCGGGATAAAAAGGTTTTCACCACCAAAATATTATCGCTAGTTGACCCAGTAAACAAGTGAAATGTTTAAACATTTGAAACTTGTCTATATGGTTCCGCACCGATGTTTAAAATGTTAGCAGACATTATCTAAACATCACAGGTGGTGTGGCAATTTTAGGAACGGAAGGAAACACCATCTGTACCTATGTGTTTACATTGACAATCCTGTTTTGGCCCTCTGGAACTCCTTTTACAATGGAGTGAGTAAAACATGTTTGTGAGCTGTCAATATCATAAGGTAAGGTATGGCCCTCCCATACAAAATGACTGCTAACACTATTTTTATTTTCCTCTGTAAAGTTGTTCAGTTTACGGTCCAACAGCTGGACGGATCGGGATGAAACTTGACATATACATACATAGGTTAAGTCCTCGAGGACATAGGCTAAGTGAATTAATTTTAAAAAATCCCACGACATTACTAGGGTACCCCGCCGCGCTTACCTATACCACAGAATTAATAACGTCTGTCATCAGGTGTGCAACTTTTGGCCAACTTTTGGTCAGGCGGCCCGGATGGTGTAGTGGATAGGGCCGCGGCCTTCTGTGCAGGAGGTCGTGGTTCGAATCCCACCACGTGCCAATGTGTTTTTCAGTTTTCGAATTTCATATGTACGTTTATTCGGCGCTTATACGGTGAAGGAAAACATCGTGAGAAAACCTGCACACATCTACGAAGAAATTCAAAGGTTGTGTGTAACCTAATCAAGGATTGGGTCTGGTTTCCCTTCTGGGTTGCGGAGGTCAGATGGCAGTCGCTCTGTGTAAAAACCAGTACCCTCGTTCAATCCCCTGGATTAGGTAGCCGATCCCGAGAGATACGGGAAAAAGGCTAGGAAGATGATGATCAGGTGTGCAACTTTTCAACGCGTGCAAAACCGCGGGCGGAAAGCTAGTCAGGGAGCACTTCGTTATTATCATCATCAGCCTTTGTCAGTCCACTGCTGGACATACCTATATGCCTCTCCCAGGCGTGCCTCTGAGCCTGATATTTGGCTCTTTGCATCAACTTCCTGCCAGTCAAACGTAGAAAACGTTTTGATTAAAGTTCGTCGACTCTACAACCCACACGAAAAGAGATTTATGGTATTTTTATTTATCTATACATGATTTAATATCAAACTAAACTGTTTTTATTACAAAATTAATGCGTGTACAAACAAATGGGCATCTATTTGCGATTTTATAGATAGGTAATTTTTTGTTTTTGTTTAGGTCGTTTACGCTCTGCCTACCCCATTAGGGATAAAGGCGTGATTATATGTATGTATGTATGTAATATACCTGCCTAGCTTCCATGCTGGACTGGGAGCGGTAGAAAAACGTAGAATGTTCCAGCTGTCCTTACTCCCGCGCATGCTATAGAAGTCAGCAAAAGGGGTTCGAGGGTTACAGAGTATTGTAATTTAGGCGATGGGCTGACAACCTGTCACTATAGCGATACATTCCAGGACCTAACCTATATATGTGCCAAGTTTTATACCGATCCGTCCAGTGCTTGAAGCGTGATTGTGTTGTAACCAACATACAAACTTTCCCATTTGTAATATTGGTAGGATAATAAGCTGTTGCCGCTCGGTCTACTTGTAGACGTGGTTTTTTATGCACGTATTCTTGAGGCGTCTACCGCGGCGTGTTCTGCTCGGCGCTGTAGCAAACGCTAAGAGAAGAGAGGGGTAGGTAGACCCATGCTGCGTTTTAAAGATTGCGCCAAGCGGGACATGGCCGCTTTTGACATCGACTTCCAAAACTGGGAGGAGCTCGCTGAAAATAGGGACGAATGGCGAAAGCGTGTTCTAGACGGGCGGAACACACATGATGATGCCTGGTTTGCTGATCTCACTGACAAAAGGCGAAAACGACACCTTAACTCGCAACAACCGATCTCCAACATAACCGCATTGAATCGTCTGTCATAGACGTATGAGGCCAATGATGATGATTCTTGAGTAGGTAATTCGGTCACAAAGGAAAAAGCTATTCATATTCATTAGAAGGTTTACCCCTGAAAGTTGGTGGATTGATTCCAGTTTCATCACGTGTAACCAATGTTGTATGTGTTCATGTATTCTGTCGACGTACTGGCAATAAATAAGTTATAAATCAGAATTTGTTTACGCCCAACACGGCCGGACAGGGAATCTAAACAATTTTACCCTTGGTTTGTCAGTTTAAACTGGAATATAACCGACAAAACGCCAAGGAAACTAATGCACGGTACCTTTTAATGGGCGCTTTTCCACTAGACGGCACGTCAACGGCAACGGCAACGGCACGGTACCGTCGACGATATCGTAGGTGAGATAATGTATGAAAATCAATGAAATTATATGACACGCTTTTCCACTTGAAACACTCGACTGAAAAAAATTCCTGGTGGTAGTTGTTCAGTTTCGTTGACTGAGCAACCCTTATAAGTTTACGGGACGCTGTCCCTTACACCCTGTATATTTTTTGTGGGCTCATTATACGTTACTGAAACACCCCTTAAGCTATGGCACGCAATTTAACTAACACCCTGTATACCATGCGCCTTACGAATAAATTCACGTTTAGTATTTAAATGTTAATTCAAATCAAAGTGAGTATTCGAAAACTACTAAAACTATTTCAATTTGTGTTGTCCAAAGAGTCTTGATAATAAAACTATCATTTCTACTAGTTTTGGCCTCTAGAAACTTAGTATAATCTAACTATTAATTATCCTGTAAAATCCGGACCACTAAGTTTTTTTTAATACGGGGTGTGAACAACTTTCACCTGAAAATTCTTTTAGCAAATGAAAAACTGCCTTTGTCAGATTTTGGGAAAATAGACGAAGTTGTTGACGCTTTGATTACCCCGTATTAGATAGAGGCTTGATGTCAATTTACTCACCTAACACTAGGTAACATTTAGGTAGTCAGTAATTCAGTCAGTCATTAAAATTGTAAACCAGCCTCAAAAGTCAAGAAGGAAAAGTTCATCAGTCGAGCCTAAGGATAAATTCACACCGAGATGCGACGAGAAGCTGCTTGAAGATGCATCTAATTGTACCACGACCGATGAACACTGGTGTCATAGTTTATAAGCCGCCTAATAGCACAGCTAATGGGCCTGTGACATGCTTTATCAGGTCGCACCACTCAATAAGAAAGAAATATTGAACTACGAAGAGACAGCGCGGCTAAAAACGCGAATTTTTAGGATTCTGTAATTTTTCTATCTGTTTAAATGAAGTTCTAGGTAATTGTATTATGTTCTTAAAAAGTGCGCGTCGCGTCGCGTCGCTTGACAAACGAATTCCAAGATTAAAATAATTAGAGCAATGGGCAATATTTTTTTTACTGAATCCGTCTTTCTTTTGTTTTTCCTTTTCTTTGAAAGTGACTTTCAAATCTTGATAAATTAACTGAGTAATTTAATTATAAATGTTAACAAAGTTATACCGGGTGTGAGGGACAGCGTCCCGCAAACTGATAGGGGTTGCTCAGTCAGCGATACTGAACAACTATCACCAGGTATTTTTTTCAGGAAATGAAAAAAAAAATTTGCTTTTCCATACAAATTGTCTGATCGAGCTGGTCATGTTGTATGAAAAAGCTAATTTTTTTTTTCATTTCCTGAAAAAAAATCCTGGTGGTAGTTGTTCAGTATCGTTGACTGAGCAACCCCTATAAGCTTGCGGGACGCTGTCCCTTACACCCTGTATTATAAGTTTGGTGTTATGCTACGCACGATTTCTTGGCAGTTTTCTTCCTGCTGATCCATAGAATTGATCATTTCTGCCCTACAACCAATGAGGCAGGTGATTTTGTTATGTAGGTATTGGTTGTGTTTGTGTGTGATGTAATGGGTATTAAAATAACTCAAAAACTTTTATAACGTTAAAGTAGCTGGTACATGAAGTAAGAAGACGTTTATTTAACCTTTCCTTACGTCAACTGTGTGTAGTGTGGCAGTGTGAATGTTTTCTTAGAAATTGTTCTATTTTGAGAACTAGACAAGGTAAACAACACGTCTCGAGTTATAAAGTAAAACATTATTACTGGATCGATAGAAAAATAGAATGTTTTAGCTGCCCTTACTCCGGGTATGCTGTAGATTTGTAGAAGACAGCAAAAGAGATTCGAGGGTTTCAGTGTCTTATGCTAAATAAATTGCATTGCTAAAGATCCCAAAAATTTTTTTTCTTTTTATTCTCCCATGTAAGGGAAGGCAAGCTTGAGCCCATGCAGCCTAGTCTTCAAAGTAATATTTAAATTGACAGGTTTTAAGGGGTATTTCAAATACGCAGCTTATAAAATCTGTAATGGTTTACCCCCACCCCTGCCAAAGAGTATGTCCCAGCAAACTTTTAAAGAACAATACAGAGTATATTTACTGGAAAAACAAAAATGTATTTGATTACCCCAGGGTCCACCTTTATGTACCTAAGTTTTTAAAAGCTTTTATTTGACTTGCATTGTAACTAACTACTTATGTGTGTTCGGGTGCAACTCAATTTTGAAGCAGTTATCTTCAACCGATTGAGCTGAAATTTTGCACACTTATGTTAATCCGGTGACAGTGCAATATTATGATATCATCGAGCTGATCTCGTGATGGAGTTGACAGATATCCACTGGATCTCCCTCATGGAAAGTGATAATATATATAAATTTAGGCTCATTATATTTGTTGTCTTGAGCAGTTTCTATTACACATGATGACGAGGGTCTAATGATGAAGCCGACAGGTAGCCGTCGGAACGGAACTGCCTTGTCGGAAGTGCTAAGATAGCCAAGTTCGTTCTCAGCTTTTGTATTATAAAATTATGTAATGACGTTGTAAATTGATAGCAAATCTCTAAAGGAAAAAATTCTTTAAAAGTTTTTTATTGTAATTTATTTTATGGATCATGTGCAAGCAGAGCCATCTGTTGGAGCTTTTGAAACCATTAATCGTGACCTTTGTGCTCTTGAAAAGATCTAATTATTTTCTTTTGTTGTTACAGGTCTACCAAACGATCTGTCAGTGTATTGGCACCAGTATCCGTATAGCCTGGGCCTGGTCTTCTGCAAGCTGAGGGCGCTAATATCAGAGGCGTAAGTTTTTTTTTTTTTTTTTTTAGTATTTTCATCAACTGCCTCTGTGGTCTAGTGGTCTAAGCTGTGGGCTTACGATCCGGAGGTCCTGGGTTCGATTCCCAGGGGGGGAACACAAAGTTGATATGTGTCAATTTATCACTTTGTAAGGTTTTCCCCAGTTTGGTTAGGACATTGCAGGCTGAATCACCTGATTGTCCGAAAAGAAAAAAGATTCCGTGCTTCGGAGGGCATGTTAAGCCGTCGGTCCCGGTCGCTGTCTTTGATAGTGGTCGATACTGAAACCATGTCAGAGGCCTATAGCTGTGCTACTAGGCGGTTTGAAAACTCTGACACCAGGGTTTATCGGGTCGTTGTTCGACTCGAAAATCCACTCGCTAAGAAGAAGTATTTTCATCTCACGACTGCCGCTCGGCCATACTTGTGATTGTGCGACAGACACGCGCCCTTGTGTGCGTAACTGGGTAGTTCCCCTGATTGACGGAAATGACATGTGTTCCGTTTCGCGATAAAACATTTACATTAGAATAATTTTACAGCTACAAGCTTTGTAATGTGAATAGTATGTAGCTTTTTGGATATGGGTCACTTTATATATTTGTAAAAAAAAAAAAGATTTTATGTAATAAATAGTTAAAAATTTCCGTCGGAGAACTACCCAACTACTGGATTATAATGCCGAACTCACGCACACGGCAATGTGCATGTAGGTGTACTTAGGTACATTTACTTGCTGCCCTTAGTTTCAGGAAACTTTTGTAATATTGCACGAGGAACGAATGTGTACCTTTAGTACCTACCTCATAAATATGCAATGTTAGTGGACAAAATTAAAGGCGGCTTTAAAGTAGTTTACTATACAGGGTGTTATAGTTTAATTGCGTTCCATAGCTTAGGGTGTATTCTAGTAACGATAAAAGAATTTTTTTTTTTAAAGTCTTCATCAAAAACCATTTTTGGTTCGATCAGATAATTTGTATGTGGCGGCCAAATTTTGACATTGGAAATGTCTTTCGTTCGCTCCAGTATAGGCTCCGATTTCACGAAAAAAGGTTCAAAAGACGATTGGGACAAGGGTTTGCCCTGTAGCCAAACCTTTTTGGAAAAAAAAAATAGACAAAACCTATTTTTTTCGAATTCTGTAGAGTCATTTCTAATGTGCTCAATAGTCGTGTGAGGCACAAAATCAATGATTATTTTTTTGCGTAGGGTTTTTTTTATATATTTTTTATTTGATCCTTTATCGATGCTAAAACACCCCCTCAGCTAAGGCACGCAATTAAATTAACACCCTGTATTAGCCATCCGACCCGCCCGCGGCTTCGCAATTTAGTTAAAAATGCGATCAAAGTCAAATGTAGAGTTATAGAATCATTTTAAAATGATCCTTTATGGTTTCTGAAACCACCCATCGGTTATTGTCGTCGTTAAATTAACATTCTGTATTATGTGCTTTGACCTATGCTCGGAACAGACGTACAAAGCTGCTTCAAAGGCTTAATTTGGTAATATCTCTTTATTGTCTGTCATGAGAGAGCAGAAAGGGACGGCAATGGTTTTGGTCAAGATTTAGTTAAGTCGTGCCCTCCACGAATCGATGCCATTATCTCTCTATTGTCTGTCATTCGAGTATCCTAGTCTAGTGTTGTGACTGTGACAAATTCTATAGATATAAATTAAAATAGTTGTAGTTAAGTTTGCATAATTACTATTAGTTTTTCTAAATTGTAAATTACCCTCCAAATTATGTAAAAATAATGTATTGATTAACATGTGTGCTTAGGGCCTTAGGTATTTTAATTCATTTCTAATGTATTTATAGTATTGTATTATGTTAGGCACAAATTCCGGAAAAAAGATAAATTCCGCGGATTGTGCATTGTAATACGATGTGCGATGTCATGGGTCCTCGGGTCAATGAACGATTTCGGGGATTGTGCGTAACAGATATAACCACTCGACCTGCTGCCCACTGTACGTATAGGTACCCGCTGAAATGAATTCTTTGAACCAGTCTGTAACTTTTGCTGGATTTATCTCTGACACCAGTTATTACCTACTTTAACTTTTCAAGAGAGATATATCTGATACCAGTTATTACTTCAACTTTTCAAGAGAGATATAATTATCTAGATAGTTAGATCTTAGGCGCGCCGCACGCCGCCACCTAAGGCTCGTATTTATAAAGCAATCTCAAGATTGAGAGCAATATTAAGTTTGGATTTGACAGGTCGTTTTGTACTGAAATGACATTTCTGATACAAACTCAAATTCGCTGTCACTCTTGAGAGCTGATTATAAATACGACCCTAAGTATCTTAACCTCCACCTAAATTACGCAAGTAATTTGAGGCTGGATCTTGTATTTGTATGATGGATGATGTACAAATCTTATTTGACAGAACATGAACATACGGTATGTCAAATATATTTAAGCCCCTAACTTATGTAGTAAAGGCCGTTACAGACGTAATTATAATATATATTAATATGCCAAAATATTATATATTGAAGCCAGGATGGTGTAGTGGATAGGGCCGCGGCCTTCTGTGCAGGAGGTCGTGGTTCGAATCCCACCATGTACCAATGTGTTTTTCGGTTTTCGAATTTCATATGTACGGTTATTCGGCGCTTTTACGGTGAAGGAAAACATCGTGAGGAACTACGAAGCAATTCAAAGGTTGTGTGTAACCTAATCTAGGATTGGGTCTGGTTTCCCTTCTGGGTTGCGGAGGTCAGATGGCAGTCGCTCTGTGTGAAAACCAGTACCCTCGTTCAATCCCCTAGATAAGGTAGCCAACCCCGAGAGATACTGGAAAAAGGCTAGGAAGATGATGATGCCAAAATATATATTATAGTATAGCTAGCCACCACACACGTCGCTATGTTAAAATATATATCTAGCTCTTCCTGGTCCTGCGGTAGTCATTGCGAGTGCGAGTGAGACAGTAAAATAATATTATACCTTACGATATCTATCCACATATTTTGATTTTGGTGACATCATAAAAATATATATTATAGGTCCGTGTGCGGTCGATTGGAGAATAGTATGGAAAATATATCGTAAGATACTGTAATATGTCCGGATTTAATATACAGGGTGTAAAAAAAGTACTACGTTCCTTTAAACCACGTAATGTATTAGTGATATACAACACAAACCACACATTAAATAAAATAAATAAAAATGTTTGAATTAAAATTGTATTTATTTACACCCTGTATATTATAGCTACGTGTGTAACGGCCTTAACAAAGCCTTTTGTGGGTTCGATCCCACGCAGGACAAACATTACCTAATGGGCGCTTTTCCACTAGACGGCACGTCAACGGCAACGGCGACGGCACGGTATCGTCGACGATATCGTAGGTCAGATAATGTATGAAAATCAATGAAATTATATGACACGCTTTTCCACTTGACGGCACGGCACCGTCACGGCATGTCATCGATTCCCATAGATATTGTCACGTGATCGTCGCCGTGCCTTCGCCGTTGCCGTTGACGTGACGTCTAGTGGAAAAGCGCCCAATGGTATTATTAATATATTTCTTAGAACATGGTGGCCAATTAAGAAGGTTTAATTTCGCCGTATTTTATTTTCGGTGCTGAAATTCACAGTTGTTTGGTCCAATTATCTTGTGAAGAAACGGAAAATTTACTGTGGATAGTTTTTCGCTCAATAAATGTGTTTTATTAAATAATAAACGCTCTGCCTACCCCGTAACTAATAAAGACGTGACTTTATGTAGTAGGTATAATCGAATTTATGTCCTCGGGATCGAAAGCCCAAGGCTAAAACTACTGAACTACGAGTGTTACAGATTTACTAAATGAACTTACGTTTTCAGGGCCACCTACGTGTCCGTGCTGACAATCTCAGCGTTCTCACTGGAGCGGTACCTGGCCATCTGTCACCCCCTCCACCTGTACGCCATGGCTGGCCTGACCAGGGCCTGCCGCATCATCATCGTCCTGTGGATCATATCCGTGATGTGTGCTGCCCCCTTCGCGCTCTACACCGACATTAGCTATACGGAGTATCCGCCAAGTAAGTCAAGTTTTCTGGTGCATTATTAAACGATAAACAAGTATTTTTCATAGTGAAAACCTTGCAATTGCTATGCTGCTGTTAACGACTCCTTTATTTTTTTATATTTAGGTATGACTTCTGACTGTTACTTTTGTGTAACCTCTTTTTTTAAGCGTATCCATTATCCAACCTTTCACGCGAACGAAGTCGCAGGCATCAGCTAGTTTTTTAGCCTCTATAAATATTCACTATCAAGTTTTCTGAGTTTATCAGGACTTCTTCTCTTTTTTCTTTTTTTTTCTCCTTCTTATAGATTTTCGTGTCGATGAACAGCTGATGAACCCTGATCCGACCGAGTCCTGGTCCTGGTCTGACCTGGTTAGAACCGAATTTTTAAACGGCCTATTAGCTAATAGACCTCTGAGAATTGACATGTTTTGTGTGTTTAGCACTTTTGTAATTATTATTTAAAAAAAGTATCTAAGCTTTATATTAATTACAAATTAAAATTTATGATATTATGAGATTTTAATTGTAAGTGTAACGATTCGCGACATCATTAATTATTTATTTCCAAATCAGATCAGAATCTCTTTCAATGAAAATCAGAATCAGAATTTATTACGAAAAGTGGCACCTCTGCTCTGTTTTTGGAATTATTTTTGTAAAGTTGCGTCTTTTGCATCGCTGAATCAGTGTTAAAATCTCTAAACTGGTTTAAATGTTGTGAATCTCTAACAAATGAAGGTCAATTCACACCGGAAAGTGACACGACGAGACGCGGCGCGCACTTTCAAGAGCATGATACAAAAATACTAGAACTTTATTTAAAAGATAGACAACTCGAAAAATCCGCGCAGCAGCGTGGCGCAGCCTGTAACTTCGTGGTACAACGTCGCGTCGCTTTCCGCTTCCCGGTGTAAACAGACCCATACAAACAATGTGACAAAATTGCATGTTGATTTTGCTTTGTTTACCTTTGCACACGGGAACGATTCACAATGAACGAATATTTAATTTAGCGCTAACAAAAAAAACTCGAAAATCTTTCTTGTAGCCATACAAATCGTGATTTTTTGATCAACTATTTTGCCGATTTTTGCACAATAGGTATTAATATCGGCAACAGGCAGACGCTTGAAATATTCACAGATATTTAGTTTTACATTCACTTCAAAAATAAAGTATTAAATGTTGCCATATAATTAAATTAAATTAAAATAATGTACGCATTAAGCCGGTCTTTACATTGCTGCCGATTCGGTTACAGAACCAACTTAACTTATTTAAGTTTAGTCCTGTCACTTTCCATCTCGAGCGAACAGAAAAGGATGGCAGTATAGACGGACTTATTATAAACCTGTCACATAGATCGAATGCACGAAACGAAACGCATTTTAGTTGGGACCCTTTCACATCACAACTTAATTTGACTTATTTTGAACGTTATACGTTAGTTTGACACAATTATAATCAGTGTTGTGTTGCTGTCTCTATTTTATTCAAATTTGAGAAAGTGACAGGACTAAACTTAAATTAGTTAAGTTGAAGCTATTTTCGAATCGAGGCCATTATTAGAATACGTAGTGTATATGGAATTCCTGAGAAACGTTTAAAACCTTATCATTAAAATATATCTTCTGGAAATGTGTGGAATTAATGCTTCTAACTAGGTACTGTGTGGAATCCATATTTCCTAGAAAATCCTTATTTTCCGTTCCTCAATATTTATACGAATCAAACATTTCAAAAAAGTGATTGACACCATTGAATTAAGACTCTTTGGACATCTTGTAAATGGAATAGCTATAACAAACTCAACATGGCGTCTACAAAAATATTTTGTCCGTATTTAATTTTAAAGTGAATATGTGCACTTAATTTTAATTTTCACTAAAAAAAATACACTTTAGCTATTAGACATTTTTACGGGTTCTTTCTAACTACGATTAATTTGTTTTTAATTTAACTCAAATCAAATAAATCGTGGTAAGAACCCGTAAAAATGTCATAAAGTGATTGAATGATGTCTTTTCCATACATTATAGCTCAATGACTAGTACATGATGAAATGCACGTTCACCATGATAGCTGCGCTTTCATTACGTTCCCGCGTTTCAAACAATTCTAACCAAAGCAAACTCAACTGGCAATACTGTGTTGACGTTTGGAACTTATGCAGATTGATAGCGCCAGCGCAAGTTCTGTATTTGTTTTTCCCATGTTGTTCCATTCTGAAATGCTGCATTGTAAAAAAAAATAGATAACTATCATTTCGCCGCAATTTCCTTAACTGTAACATTTTGTTCAAATTATTGAGTCACTATTTTAACAGCCCGAATGGTGTAGTGGATCGGGCCGCGGCCTTCTGTGCAGGAGGTCGTGGTTCGAATGCCACCACGTACCAATGTGTTTTTCGGTTTTCGAATTTCATATGTACGTTTATTCGGCGCTTTTACGGTGAAGGAAAACATCGTGAGGAAACCTGCACACACCTACGAAGAAATTCAAAGGTTGTATGTAACCTAATCTAGGATTGGGTCTGGTTTCCCTTCTGGGTTGCGGAGGCGCTCTGTGTAGAAACCAGTACCCTCGTTCAATCCCCTAGATTAGGTAGCCGACCCCGAGAGATACGGGAAAAAGGCTAGGAAGATGATGACTATTTTAACGCGTAGTTGCATTGAGCGTTGGTGAATGACGAATGAGAGCTGGTTTATAAATAAGGACAGACAGAAATTGAAATATCTTTCTTGAGAGGGCAATGGCTCTTGGTTAATCGGTTAATACTGTTCCAGGGTATAGGAAGCAGTATCCGGACCGGACAACGACCTCTTTTACTTTATTATTCACCACAGTAAAAAATGGTTAAATCAGAACAATGGCATTATAACATAAAACAAAGAAGGTATAATATACGAAAAAGCTGTTTATAAACGACTCAGGATATTCTCAGAGACGTAAATAGACTAGCGATCTCTTGGAAGACCGACAACTTCGGTATTTAATTTAAGGTGATCCTACCGGCAAGTGGTTGTTTTTATAAGGATATTTCTCCTAGACGAATCAATGAAAAATTCTAAAAAAATATACATCTAAGGAAGGTCATGGTCTACAATTGCAACATTTTAAAATATTCTAGTTAATAAATAAGTACGCTAAAAAAATCTGAAAGTAAAGCTGTTTTTCTCAGTAAATTTGATATACCTTCTAAACTATTAGCAGCGCTTTCACGGTTCCTTCGGGAAATTATCCGTTTTAAAATTGGTACATACCAATCATTTTTTATTCCGACGCTTAGTTTTTAAGGAATTAGCTTTTTTGTGCGTTTTGCGCACATTTTTGACGCTGCCACGGCCGTAACCGCCACGACGTAGCGTGCGCTGATTTGAACGATATTCTAAGGTATTACGGGCGATGGTTACATTCTTGAAATCGACCTTCTCAACTGCCGTGGGGTTACGCCTTAATTTCTTCTGTTTCTATTTCTTGTATTATTATGCAACTGCATGTAAAAAGTCAAACTGACTGTAATTTTTTTACTTCTTATGCTCTGTAAGTGCTGATTTGTGCTGTTTGTAGGGTGCACATAATAGAATTTTGTACACGAGTGCTAAAACGTATCCACTTTAACAACAATCTCCTGACCCATCCCGCAATTAGTGGTGTCAGAAGTGGGATTCCAGCAAAATCCCACTTCTGAAATTCCCGTAAAATCAGCTGTAATACCATAAGGTCTGGCCGCAATCCGCAATGTGATCAAAGAAATTCCGTGCCATTGTTGTCAAATTTCGCAAACCAAATTGGGGATTCTGTACGTCTCATCACATAATCAGTGCGTGGGCGTATTTTGGCAGATTTTGTGCTGATTTTTAACGATTTTCCACGTTGTGATTAAACAGGGTGTTACATTTTTAAATCGGATTTTCCTGTGGATTTTGTGAGGCTTTCCACAAGGATCTCTCAAAGGTCGCATAAAACCGTAAAACCGCTGGCTGTATCAGTAGTTTAGCGCTTTGATAGTCGCCATAAAGTTAGCTGTATATTTTTTATCCCTTATTTTATTATTACTTTTTTTTTCTTGGAATGGGTTAGCTCTTGACTCTAGACACAAAGATCAGCGATGACCGTGACAGAGTCGACGATGGAGCGACCTAACCCAGAAGACGCCTGTTAAGGCACTGGTAGCGCCTCGCCGCGCTCATAAGTAATCTGTGACTGGGTAATCTGTGTTCTCACGCACCGACGAAACACAGCAAGCTGTTTGGCGCCGGACTCCGGTGAGAGGGTGGTCGCCGAAACTTCCTTTGAAATAACAGTTGTTAATCCTTGTCTATTTTTATTATCTGTCAGCAAATAGGTACTTACATTATGTATACGTAAGGGGCATGGCAAATAGGAAGAGGTGCGGCGCCGGTGCATCGCCGGTGCGTCGTTTTTGTATAGAAACTTCAAATCAAGCTGCGCTGCGCAGACGTAAATTACATACAAAATCGGCGCATCGGCGACGCACCGGCGACGCAACGGCGCCGCACCGATTCCTAAATGCCATGCCCCTTAGCAACAATTGATAAAATTGTATTTATGGAATTGGACTAGTTTAGGTACATCAACAAAAAAAAGTTTTGCATCATGTTATAAACTGAGTCATGTCATGACGTGTTTTTGTCCAATTAAAATGTATAATGTATCATTAAAACAACTTTATCAACAAGCCGAAATATTTTAATTAGATAACTGTACTAAATATGCAAATAAGTTTCGTCAAATACTGAAACATGAAGTTACTACATAATTGCTGAAATAAACAGCAATAAAGGTTAGACCGCACTATCGCGTAGCTGTAGCGGAGCGACAAATGATTCTTTGTATGAAATTTAAATGACTTACCGCACTGCAGCGGCACTGCAGCGGAGCGGTCATTTCTAGGTGCCATCGCTAAAACTAAAAATAAAATCTATCTCTCTCTTTTTAAATAATAAAATAGAAAAAGGACAGGTGACTTTCTATGATTTTAAACTTTTTCTGGATTATTTTGCACATTTCCTCTGTATTTTAACTGCCATCTAAATACGGCGGTTATATTTGACAGATAACGCGTCAAATCTTGGTAAAATCATATATAATTCATAGAGTATAATCGAAAACCAAAGAGTATAAATCTCATGTCTTGTTTCAAACTTTTTAATTTGAAAGAGACAAACAAATTAAATTTAGATGGCATCTAGAATCGAGCTCAATGACTGACAAAAATGTATGAGAAGTACCATTGTCGCGCCGCTGCAGTGCCACGTTGCTCCGCTGCAGCTACGTCCTAGTGCGGTCTAACCTTTAATTAATTAATTTAATGTAAAAGTTGAAAATATAAATCTGTTAAAATGGCTTTATTTGTTGACCAAATAAACATGTTAGTCACAAAAATTTGTATTGTGTGCAAGTAATTCCATTATTTTTTAATATCATTTCGAATATGGTTCTGAAAAAATTTTTGTTTACTGCTCTTCAAATAAAGATAATCCAGTAGAATTCTGATTATTCTCACAGATTTAAAGTTTATAAAGAAAAGCTAGATAAACTTTTTCTTTTCTGAATCTGATTTGAAAACTTTGCAATAGTACGAACAATTTATTATGTTAATTTTGATTAAACTACTTTCTACGGCATATGTAATTTAATTTAATTTAAAGTATTGTAAATAAAATTCAGTTTTTGAGGATTAATAGGTAAAAGTAAACTATTTGATTTTACTAACTTTAAGGACGAACTATAGGCTATAAAAAAAAAAAAACGTTATCAAAATCTGAAATATTTGGTGCCTATTTAGTACCTACCTACAATGTAAGACACCTCTCTTTTTTTATACTCATAAAACAAAAGTTAAATAGTTATTCTGTTCAGTACCTATTATGAATAGTCGACCGAGTTGGATTTTATGAGCTAAATTGCAATATCGCGTTTTTTTTTTCAAAAAAAAAAAGCAAACACCCCACGAAGTACCTTTTTAAATCAAATTATTTTCTGTGATTTTTTCTTTTTAGGCATATTTTATAGAGATATCACGAAAAAACTCATTTAACGCGGGAAAAAACCGCGGGCGGAGAAATAAACATGGAAAAGTTGACGTTAACAAGCTGAATTGGATTGCGGATGGCGAAATTATTTTCACGACTTTTAGTAAACAAGTTTTTTTCTAAAATATTTTTCATGTAATCTTTTATCGATACTAAGGCGCATGGCAAATAGGAAGCGGTGGTGAGGTGGCGGCGAGATGGAGGCGCGCCGATTTTGTATAGTAATTTACACGTCTGCGCAGCGCAGCTTGATTTGAAGTTTGCCACTGCGCTTCCTGTATGCCATGCGCTTATAACACCCCCTTAACAATGGGCGCTTTTCCACTAGACGGGACGTCAACGGCAACGGCGACGGCATGGTACCGTCGACGATATCGTAGGTGAGATAATGTATGAAAATCAATGAAATTATATGACACGCTTTTCCACTTGCCGGCACGGCACCGTCACGGCATGTCATCGATTCCCATAGATATTGTCACGTGATCGTCGCCGTGCCGTCGCCGTTGCCGTTGACGTGCCGTCTAGTGGAAAAGCGCCCAATGGTACGTAATTAAATTATATGTCCCAAGTTTCATCCCGATCCGTCCATTGGTTGAAGCATGATTGAGTAACAAACATCCAAATATGCAAACCTTCAAACTTCCAATTTATAATTTTCACAAGCGTAATGGGTACCTTGGCGCCGGGAATGACACAAAATGGTGTGATTGCCTAATTTTTATATTTGTTTATTTATTTTTGACTGTGTTTTATTGTATTTGACGTGATTTTAATTTGAATAAGTAAGTTTCCCTGGAAAAAAGTTTTGTGAAATACAATTTCAGTTAGTTCAGTTTGACAGATGAACCCCTTTCAGATTTTGGTACACCATTATTAACACCCTGTACAATGTACATTAATACGTATTCTTATCTAACTACATAAATAACCTATCGGGTTACATAAGTTTGGTAATAGTTAATCTAATTGGTCGCTATGAAAGCCCCGAAGCCTCGAGATAGTTAACAACTCAATTGCCGCTGTGGTCTAGCGGTCTGAGCCATGGGCTCTCGATCCGGAGGTCCTGGGTTCGATTCCCCCGTGATAATCGAAACCACGACCTCCGGATCGAGAGCCCATAGCTCAGACCACTAGACCACGGAGGCAGTTCCGGCATTTACTAATTTTTTCATCCTTTTGTAAGCCACGGAAATGACATCAGGCCTTTGCCCTACTTTGACCTCCTCCGGCCTGGCCGATTAACTACGGTTCGAGGTAATTGACCCTCCTGATATCAAGTTGTCTGTCCACCTGGAGCACCTAGCGCCATGCTGGGTTTATTTCTCAACTCGAGAACTATTATTATAATTAAGAGATTACCTTTGCCCGACGGTTCGATCGCGTTACAACGATCGTGGTCGCGAGCTGACTGGCGCGGCGAGGCGAAGTCCGCTGCTTTATGAGAGTATATTGCACTACCCTCATTCACTGTCCTCGGCTTGTTTAACTATGCCGAGTGGGGTATCATTGAATAGGTATTTGAAAATCAATTACTTACAGTTTTCAGCTTTTCGTTTTTCGTTTTGTACATTGTTGTTTAAGGTCTAAAAACGATTTAAAATTTTATGAGCTCTCTTTCTGCTAAGCGGTTAGGTATTTTAAACTTTTTAAATTACTTGTGTTCAAAACTTTCCATCCAGACAGACGCAACCGGACTAGTGGGACTACCCATTGCAACGCCATCTATCTGCAGATAGTATTTATTTTGGTATAAGAAGTAGTTGCCTTCCAGGCAGTGTTTCAGTACAGAAATATATTCCTATTTGTGTGTGGAAGGCTAATCTAATCTATGTTACTGATGATAGTTTACCAAAACGCAATATCTTGTTACAAATTACGCCAATGGATACAATTGGTGGCGATTCGGAAACAGCTTCAACTTAACTAATTTAAGTTTAGTCCTGTCACTTTCTAAAATTTGAATAAAATAGAGACAGCAACACAACAGCTGATTATAATTGTGTCAAACTGACGTATAACGCTCAAGATAAGTCAAATTAAGTTGTGATGTGAAAGGGTCCCGACTAAAATGCGTTTCGTTTCGTGCATTCGATCTATGTGACAGGTTTATAATAAGTCCGTCTATACTGCCATTCTTTTCTGTTCGCTCGAAATGGAAAGTGACAGGACTAAACTTAAATAAGTTAAGTTGATTCTGTAACCGAATCGGCAGCATTATACCTATCTAGAGAATTATAGAGGGTGGAAGGTTAAATACCAGCGCCGGTATGCGTAATCATTGCCCTTTCCTCTTTTTTGGACCATATATTGGACGCTTCTAAGTATGGGTAGTTTAATATAATTGAAAGAAGCTATTAAAATAAAATTGGTCTATAACGTGCGGAATTAAGTTTAAGTAGCCATGTTGACTCAGTAGCAGTAGCAATTGGCAGAGCGATGAACGGCATTCCAAAGGTCGCAGGTTCAAATACCTACTTCAAATCCTGCCTGTGTTTTAGCACTGTAAATGCGAAAATCCTTAAAAGAAGCTTCGGGACATCTGGACGCCTGTAACACCAGTAGGTAGGTATATAATTTTTTTAATTCGTGCACGAGCTGTTTTTTTTATTATTGACAATCCAGCCAAAACCAAACTAAAGAAGAAATTGTGTTGCCTTGTTCATAGTCGACTCCATAAGGAGGAATATAATAAAATTCGGTTTGGGTTTGATACTTTGACCTTGCCAAGACGTGACAGACAGGGCACTAAAGGCCAATTTTGCTTAAATCCATCTTGAATCTAAATCTTTCCGACGGAAATTAATTTATCCAAAAAACCCGCTCTTAAAAACCTTTCTCCGTTGTAATATATATTTGCCAGTTTTTCGAGTGGACGCAAATTGATACGCTTTCATGGTGCTTTCATGTCAATGTGATTAATTTTAAAAGTCTGAATAAATTTTAGACATTTTCGGGGATTTTTTGCCTTTGAGTGACACAAAACATTAATTAGGCGAGTTGTGGCTGACAATCTGAAAATAGATTTTAATTAAACTAGATTTACAGGGTTTCAAACAGCTTCAGAAGAAAACTTCATAGGAGGGAGTAAAAAATTGTAATTTATCTATCTAATCTATCATTAGGTATATAGGCAACTATCTAGTACATTCAGTAAAGGCAATTTCTGTGCAGGGCCGCTCGAAACGGATTAAATTATTTCAAGAAATTATTGGATGATGGAAATGATGGATTTTCATGAAATTTCGTATATTTTTTAAAGTTAATAAATTAAACAAGTGCCTATACGAATTTTCAATAACTTCAACCGTTTCGAGTGGCTCTGTACAGATAATATCTCTGTTGCTGACTGAACGTAATATATCAATTTCATCGCTGAAGTAGTTACAATTAGTAGCTAAATTATTTTGCATGAATTGAAATTAAAAATTTAATTTAAACTTTAAACTTGATTTTCGGGTTAAATGTAGAGCTAAAGTTAGAATTAGAACTTAAGCACACTTAAGTCAATATCTCAGTGCTATTTGATCACAAGTTTTAAAGATTATTGGTTCAAGCACTAGGATAGAACTGTAGTGACTTGATAACTTTAGTTATAAGATGGTTTATACCTACGTTTAATAATTTCAAAAATATTTGATTTCAAATTTATATTGTAATTCTAATATGAAAATGATTTGAAAGCAACATAGGTGGATCTTTTTATATTATTTTATTTTTTATAGGAAAGGGTAAAAGGCACTACTAATGTTCTGTGCGAAAGATGATTGATTCGTTTTAATGCTGATGATCTCTCAAATATTAATTCTTCATTTGCGCGGAACTTAGTATTTAATTTAGTGCTCAAATGCTACACACAACACAAGTGCAGCACTCTCCTTTCTTTCAATCTCTTCTCTTATTCTGATGGGACAGACTGACTAATACAGTCGTACAAGGATCTTTTGGCGCGTGGGTGACATTGACAGCACAGATTACCTAGTATACATAACCTAACGGACATGTATACTAGGTAATCTGTGCTTTCAATGTCATCCACGCGCCAAAAGATCCTTGTACGACTGTACGACCAGAGAGAATTCAGGCGTAGGACCGACTATTTACATGCCCATCCGACAGCATCGATCATCCTACTTTTCGGACAATCAGATCGGCCTGAATATTCTAACCAAACTAGAAACATCAACACAAAGTTGTTGTACCCCGCCAGGCATCGAACCTGGGACTTCCAGGTCGCGAGCCCATGGCTCACACCACTAGACCACTGAGGCAGTTTAGTTCGCGGGGGACTAAACATTAACTTTTCTGGAAATTGAAATAAAATTAAATCAACCGTTCAAGAAGTTAGTAAAATCTTATTTAAGTTCTACGACTTTTGTCTAATTAATCCTATCAGTCCAAAAGAATTAAGTCTGTGTTAATTTGAAATCAACTTAATAGTTAAACGGTCTTCAATTTGATTTTTGCGAACTTTTCGTAAAGTATTTCATTTTACTTTTTATCCAGGTCTATTCGCGATAAATTTTTGGTGGTAAATCATAGGAAAGATCCTATGTGAAAGGTGTAACAGATAAGATTGGGAGGGACAGTGTTGAGTAAAAGTTCTTGACTGTTTTCACTCCGCTGTCAAACTAACTTTTTACGCACGCCGAAGGATGTTATTCCTTTTCAAAATGCAGGGGTCTACAAGGTACAAGAGTACAAGGGTTTTTATAACAACAACATTATATGCTATTCGATGTTAATTGCCGGGAACTATAATATAACATACATCCCAACATTCAAATATAGAAACATTCGCAAGATTTTTTTAAAGAAATATATTACAATACTTATTTTGCTTAACCTTGTCTCCAGATTCGGGCAACATGTCTATGGAGTCTGCATTCTGTGCGCTGATGGCACCGTCTCCACTTTTGGAACTGAGCAGCATATTCTTCTTCTTCCTGCCAGCCGTGCTCATCCTCTGCCTCTACGTCAGGATGGGACTCCACATCAGGTAAGGGCACTTCTGATCTCCTATAGCATAAGTGTTGAAAAAGGTTCTATGTATCCCATACGTCTGCAGCTCTCTAGGTTGTCGATAGTTTACTAGGCAAGAGAAGTTCATTTTAAAAGACTACGACAGAAATATTTGAACGTATGAATAGGCGGTATGGCGAAAAGCTTTAGCCTGTCTCAATCACAAAATGGGACGAACTGAAAAAAAAAACAACCAGTTGTTTACAGGGCCTTCCTATGGGGCCTTCACTCTGACATACTGACGTCAAATATCAAGCGAAAATGCTGCCAACTATCCCGTGAATCCTCAAACTACTAAAGAGATTATTAATCGTAACCTAGGATACGTAAATAACGAGTAAATAAACAGTATAAACAGTTATAAAACGAAAAACACTCTGCTCTGTGGTTGTTTAGGTTTTTTCTATGTCATTGTAAAAATTCGTGTAATAATATGTAATATGGTGTTCTACTGATAATTTTGCATCATATATTTTTGCGCACTCTGTTACTACTAAAAAACCTTTGTTTCCTTTAGTCAATATTTCCAACACGTAGTAACACACCTGCCAACGTTCGGCGGCGGAACTTTCGACGGCGACTTTAAAAAACTACAGTTTCGTAACTAAAATTTCACTACGACATAAATGACATCTCTACTTGTCTAGAATAAGCATAATTTTGTTTTTTGCACTGTTTTCGAAAAAAAAAACCTCTTTTATATTTCAAATCAAATCCTCACCGTAGCTATGTAGATTTTCCCTGGCACTCGGAAGACACGTTCATAGTAGCATTAAATGATCCCTAACGAAGGGATGGAGATATCATTACCCCAGAGACAACACTCACATTCGAATCTGAAGGGTCAAATTGGCCTTCTACTAAGTATATTTTATTGTAATCTAATTGACCTGGGTCAGGCCTGGTAAATTCCACTCTTTGGGTACGAAGCTGCAAGTACTATCAAGGGCCCATCAATCAGGACGGTAATTGGTACAGAATTTTTAATAATACTAGTATGTACCAATAAAATAAATATAAGTTCAAACAAAAATTTTGGAGTGTATGTCACGCTGAGGCACGCGAATAACCGGTCTCATTGCAAGATGTTTTATTCAAAGGGAACGCTGCCCTAGACTTAGGTGTTCCTTAGGGTCAGGTTACACCGAAGCAACGACGCTATGCAGTGCAAAGCTGCTTGAAGATTTGACATTGGAAATGTCTTTTCGTTCACTTCGGCCCCGATTTCACGAAAAAGTGCGATCCTCTAATATGTCGGAGTGTTGTGAAGATATGATATTCAAAAAAGGCTCAAAAGACGCGAATTCACAAGAGCTGTAAGGTGCAAAAAGAATTATTAGAAAAAATCATAAATGATAAAAGTGGGCCGAAATAGTGAAAAAAATCATAATTCCGAATTTTTGATTTTGGCGCTCGATATTTTGGAAACGAAGAATGATATCAAAAAATTGAGAAAAGCTCCATTGGAAAATTTTAGCCAGCTACAATTTGAGCCTAAGACAAAGACGACTGGGTCAAGGGTTTACCCTGTAGCCTAAAATTAAACCATTAACGCATACGAGTCCAAATATGACCACCCATTTTTGATAATTTATATTTGTTTGGTTACCTTTACTGAGTGAAAATAACTGATAAAAAAATTGTGGTCATATTTGGACTCGTATGCTGTAAAGGGTTAAAAAAAAAGACGACAATATTTTTTCGAATTCTGTAGATTCCAATGTGCTCGATAGTCGTGTGAGGCACAAAATCTGTGAATTTTTGCATAGTAAATAAAGTTCTATATTGTATACCGCTCTTGAAATGAAAATTGCACGCAACATCGCATCCCGGTGTGAACTGACTGTAAGGGTCAATTCACACTGGGAAGCGACGTGGCTTAGTTCATCTTTAAAACCACTCTCTGGAAGAAATGCAATGGTGATATTCTGTGCTT
Source organism: Scrobipalpa atriplicella (assembly GCA_029255725.1). Classification (NCBI taxonomy): domain Eukaryota; kingdom Metazoa; phylum Arthropoda; class Insecta; order Lepidoptera; family Gelechiidae; genus Scrobipalpa; species Scrobipalpa atriplicella. Next base: position 9,692 of record JARACY010001048.1, on the reverse strand, counting down.
GCACCACACAAGCAGGCAAGCAGCTAAATAAAAACAAACTAGCTGAAATCTCAGTTCAACAAAAAGTCAAAAACACAGTGCCAAAGTAACAAGAGAAATATTCGATAAAAATCGAAATACCCAATAAAATTAAAATTTATTGAGGTCAAGTGAAACTGAATTTGGCAGAATGGTTTCTTAATCATTATTAAAATTTCCACGTAAACCTTTCAATAACGAAACAAAGCTTTTGTTGTGTATTTTTGTCTTGAAATAAGAGGCTTATTAAAGCATCTTACTTTCAAGATAAAGCTTTTTGAAAAGCCTTAGAAGAACCATCATCAGCTTATACTCGTCCCCACCGAAGGTCACGAGCCTACCCTGAAATAGGGCGATCGGGCCTTAGTCGACTACGAGGGCTCAGTACGGATTGGTCGACTTCATACAAAGCCTTTGATTCCTTCGTAGGTGCGTGCAGGTTCGCTGCAACATTATTTCAATGACATTTCTGGCGATATTCGTATATCTTCAAGTGAATCTGCGCGCCTGTGCCGCGGAGCAGGCTTAAAGCAATGTGCATTAATATACACAATCTGGCAAAGCCTCTGTAACATGAATCCACGTCCCCAAACGTGTGATTTTTTTTTTTTTTTCATATGCTAATTTTTTAAGCTGTTTTACTATTTTAACCAGGTGGGTGGGTTTAGGTATAAGTGTATGCGTGTCAACTATATGTGAGCTGTATGTGAGCCTCATTATGATTGCCATGGTCATGTTTCATGTATGCCGCATGCATGATCATGAATGAGGAACCTCAGATTTCTTACTTTACGTGTCTTGTGTGAAGGATTCTTCAGGAAAACCTGACTTGCATCTTTAATTACCACCTCGATACAGATTTATAAAGGCTTGTTACCGAGTAGGTTTTTCGAGTTGACGAACTACCCGATGAACCCTAGTGTCAGATTTAACCCGCCTATTTCTTCTTCTTGAATCAGCTATGACATGATTATTATCGAAAAAAAATGCCTTTTCCATACAATACAATGCCTCTCCGCATCTGCAATTTTGTATTATGTAAAATTTTATTTCGAGCTAAAATTTTTGTGCTTCGGGAAAGTTGTTTGGTATCACCAGTAGAACATGTGGTTTAAAGAAACGCAGTACTTTTTCACAACCTGTATAATTTTCTTGAGATGAACACAATAATTTATTCCGTAACACCCTGTATGGCGTGACGTAATGAACGCGATTTTCGCAAACATTTACGCGTGTTGTGACACCGAGCGTGACATCCGTTATTGAAGCAAGTAATGATCGAAAAAATGTAATTTATTGGTGGAACATGCCCGAACCTTGGCCCGAACATACATAAAGAGGAAACACATTACAGTGCGACATCTGTTCAGCTGTCAGGTCTTCGCCACTATAGCTGCCATCGGTTCAATAGCTGTCAGTGTAACCTAGCCAATTTTAGTTCCTAATATGAATCTGAACAGATAAGTCTGTGGCACTGTACACCTTTTTTTGTCAACTTGACAGTCTAGTCTAGAGCCACCAAGATCATAATGAACTTGGGCGGAGGCGCTGCATGTTGGGGGAGCTGTCAAAATTATGACGTTAGGCCTGTCACGTTGTAGAAGGAGTTTTTATTCCAAACTAGCTTTCCGCTCCGCGGTTTCACTCGCGGCTAAATAGATTTCCCATGGGAATGAGATATTTTCCCGCGATTAAAAATTGCCTATACCCACTGATTAGAGAAAGTCGCTGCCGCTCCCTAATAGATAGGCTGTCATTCTGATTTTGTATGAAAAACTGTGAAAACCGCTGTCGCCAGTCGCACACATTCAAAGAAATACGTTGTATTTTCACTACACAAAAACGCTCGATGCTATTGGTTGCCCACAAATAGTTGAATAATATATCTATTCCACGTATTCTCTAGCGATAGACAAAGATAGAATAATAATCAATAATAATGTTGCCAACAAGAACATATTTTGCACAATTTTCGGGCTAACTTTTGTTTGAATGAAGCTCATCATTTTGCCCAATAAAAATAAGGGTAAGCACGCACTGCGATTTTTATTTGCAAAATCTGTGATGTATGATGTTGTATGAAGGTGCACGCACTTCGGTAAAAAATCGCGCGAGATTCCAAATACAAATGCGCGAATATTTCCGCGCCAGCGGCTTTTTTCCCGCGGGCAAAAACGCCTTACGTGTTTACTCTTAGACATTTGACAGTTTTGACTTTTTTAATTTTTTGACTTTTGACATTTGTCATTTTTTACTCGTAAAATTTCACTCTCACCAATTTTTCATAACGCGCCTAAAGAAGTATAACTTACATTGTAAATTGTATTTGGAATCTCGCGCAAATATATTTTCCGTAAGTGCGTGATACAACTCTATACATCACATATTTTTGCGATTTTTTTTTCACGCGATAAAATATCGCAGTGCGAGCTTACCCTTATCAATTTACAAATTTGATTGGCAACCCAGACCAGGGATGTGGTAAAATTCTGTAAGTTATCGATAAAATTCGTTCGTTTTACGAACACAAAAGTTAACAAGGATTTGATTAGAGCTATGTTTTTTGGGTGTTTAAAATTATTTTAGATGATAATTTTATTTCTGTATAGATAGTGTTAAAGTATTAGACTGATAACAACATATGATGATGAGTGGCACGCAGCTGACAGTTATAATAGTAAAGACAAGTTCCTATTTATTTTGGTGGTGTCAACGGCCGGAGTCAATTTATATGGGAGGGCCATTTTTTTTTTTCATATTTCGATCTATGTTCCTTGGGGAAAGTTGTTCAGGTTGATGACAGAAATCCACCCTTAAAATATTTGTACTTAATTTAAAAAGACCTTATATAAGTGTACTATATTATTTTGTGTCAGGAGTGAAAGAGTGCAAAAATCCCAGCCCGCGAGTGAGAGAAAGAGACGAAAAGGTGTAGATGCACTTAGGAAAGTTGTTCAGTTTCATGGGTACGTTCAACTCTTAAAATTTGATCAGCAATTTTTACACTAAAAAGTTTCACTAGTTCGGACAACCGGACTTGCTATTGCAACCGAACTACTGACACTAGAGGCCGATTCGATAATACTGTAGCAGTAAGTAATATACTCGTATTAACTAATCTAAGAGCATTATAGTGGGACACATAATGGCTGCATAAAAAGAAGAACATTGAAATAAAACTTCAAGTTTGATGGCATTGTTTTTCGCAATTTCCCACCAGTAATTTTTATTTTGTTTTGCCGCTTTTGTTAAGGCAAAGGTGAGTGACGGTACAGCCTAGTACTTGGCCCTAGTGGATGGTCCATACAAAAGACCACATGGAAATCTATAAAAAAAACTAAATACCAAATTAACAACAAAATAAGGAAATAATGTTGTATGAAATTCCATTTTTTCCGTGTTTTTGAATCATTATTTCCTTATTTTGTTGTTAAGTTGGTATTATTGGGTTGGTATCCGTCAATATGGCACTTCGCGTATTGTTTTTTCTTACGTGCATGTTTGAGAAAAATAGTATTGTATACCTAGGTACTTAGTCCAGGCCAAAGTCTTATACTTATCAGGAAGTCGCAGACAAATGTTAGCAATAAGAATGATCGTTGTTTTTTTAGGAATTAGTAGTACACTTATTAGTACACTTCCCGCTAAATGAATGTAAGACTTCCCGCTAAGCGAACATCGATATCGATAAATTCAATTGATTGATCATTGAACAACACTAGTGATATATCAAAATCATTTTGCGTTTAAACCAACAATTTCTTGAAAAAAGTAGTGTTTGTGACTATCCGATGGTAGAAAATTCTGTCTTTTTTCAAGGTACTTGTTTTATAATTTTTCAGACAAGTAATTATTGTACAATGTGGATTTTTTTCGAAAAATATTACTAAGCGGCGCATTGAGAAGAAATTGGGCAAGACTGACGTAAGATTCCAAGCGCTTGACGGATATAGGTACTGAGTACCTAACAGTGGCACGCGTCAAAAGCTCACATCGCCCTTCTATCGGGGAGCGCTAGCTCCATTTACTCTTCTGTGCCTATACCAGTCTCCAGGTTACCATCTATCGGCCTGCCAAATTTCATCAAAATCGGTTCAGCCATTTAGGCGTGAAAGAGCAACAAACAGACAGAGTTACTTTCGCATTTATAATATTAAATATCATAAATGCGAAAGTAACTCTCGTCTGTTTGTTAATTTAGCATGGATTGACAGCCGTGTTGGCCGCGTTAGTTCCTTTTTTTGTCACGTTCATTTTGATTTTGGTGGGACCACAAAACGCTGCTTACCGCTAGAATCTAGAAATATCTAAGTGATAGGGTCCTATACTTGTATCTAACACCGTAGTATTCCGTTTGTAGGTACAAAACTATTTCTAGGTAATATTTCATGGTAATACAGTACCTCAAAGTAAGGATCTAATCCTTTCGTCATTTCGCAATTGATCCCTAAAACGGGACAGGAGATGAGGGGAAGCAATAAATATACGAATGTTTGTCCCTGTCACTCTTTTAGATTTACAGCTTAGAAGTTCCAAGAAAACCCGATCAAACTGGAAATTCTAGATATTTTTAAGTATTTTTCACTCACAGTGCTATTTTATTTCATACCATACCATTTTGACTACCTCCTCGGTACAATTGGTACAAATTCTCACATATCGTACAATTCTCAATTCGTGGAACTAGCAAAATACGCATTTCACCTGAATTCTTTCACATTCTATGTTTTTCTATCACTTCCAGTCCAACATGGAAGTAAATCTAAAATTACCCTCAAAATTTGTCAGACATAGGGAAAACTCCTTTAACTTGGCGTTCCACGCTCTGCCTGCCCCGTAAGGGATAAAGGCGTGACTTTATGAATGAATTATGGTTGTTTCAGATCTACGCAAATGCTGGAGAAATCGAAGAGCTTGCTGAACGGCCACATTCACGGGGAGACTCGACAGGCCAAGTCCAGGAAGGCCATTATACGGATGCTTGGTAAGTTCATTCAAGGATAAAACTTATCCGTGTCGTAGAAAGATTCGATGATTCGGATTTATGCGAAAATCCTAGGTATTTTGCGAAAAACGCGATTATTAGACAACGATTGACAAAACGCTAGCTATTATGGAGTAAAAACTCTGATTGGCCGGTCCATGGGCCGGTCGGAGCGCCGAGCGCCCAAAACGAGACCAATTCTGATTGATTGACATTTTAAATGCTAACGCATGCTAATCAGAACAAATTGTTCTTATAAAAAGAGCGTGTGTGCCGAGCCCGAGCACACGTATTGAAGTGAAACTTCTTTGTCATTTTTGACATTTCGACTTCCTTTCCCCGCCCTGACGTATTTCCGGCATCTGACCTTGAAATTTTACTCTCAACGCGCCAAAAGAAGTTTCACTTCAAAAGAAAAATAACATACACGTAAAAAACACCAGTCAAATTACTTTCGGCTACAATCTGACCTCTATTATAGCCAGTAAATCTAGATAATTATTAAGCTCGCGTAACCATTACTTCTTAATGGATGTCTCAGATGGCTGTTTCAGAAGATGAATGCCTGAAGTCAAGTCACAAAGTCTAAAGAACGACCCTCATATTTCGTAATGGTACAGTAATGGCTGACTGAATTGTTTTCAGTTCTTAAATCTAGGTAAATTGTTTTTTAGCTGTAAAGAAGTATTTTTTATTGTTTTTCAACAGATACTTTAATTTATACTTTTAAAATAATAAGATTGAAAAAGCCAAGAGATAAATTCTCTACTGTTTTCAATTGTAAATAAAATTATAATCTATGATTTTACGCGTTAGGGTCAGTTTACACCGAGACGGTAGGCGACGTCGGATACGTCGCGCTACGCCGCCGCGAGGCGTCTCGCTCGAGGCGCAGCGCTGCACCGCGCGGCGCAGCGCGAAGCCGCTCGAGTCTGTCAATGCAATGTCTATCTTTTTGCATAGTAAATAAAGTTCTATATTGTATCAAGCTCTTAAAAAGTGTGCGTCGCCTACCGTCGCCTACCGTCTCGGCAGCGCGAGGTCATTGGCCTCTTCGAGGTCAAATTACCTGTCAAATTTTGCTGCCATCAGTGGAAATGTGCAAAAGCAGCCAAATCTTTCGGAAAAAGCGTAAAACCACAGAGTATAAATCTCCTGTTCTTTTTCAATCTTATTATTTCAAAAGTGATAGTAGACCGATTTTAATTTTAGGTTTAGCTAAAAAAAAAAACCGTGGCCTCGTCGACCTACCTACCTAAATAGCTATGTTGCGGTTGTAGGTAACTAAATATGATACGGATATTTTCTCAAAGGAACCGTGAAACCGCTGGTTACATGCTTTCGTTTAGGAGGAGAAGGCCCTCATAAACAACCATTTGCCGACTATATTCCCCTTAAGGGCTCTTAGTTTCCTTTGTCAGTCCTCACTGAAGTATGAAAATGTAATTATAAATTTTAATGATATCCGTTCAATGTATCCTTAATGATATCCGTTCAATATATTTTTCTAATAGACTTATTAACAACAAGGCATAGCGCCATAGTAGAAAGAGGGGGAAGTAGGCTATCTCCGGCCGAATCCGCGATATAATTGCCTACTGTCTCAGGGTTGTCACTTTAAGCTAAATTTTAATTCAATGTCTATAAATTGGCAAAGGTCGGGAAGTTGTGTTTTTTTTTACTTGTATTATCTGGGTACAGGGTTTGAAAGATCGGTTTTACCTAAACGATGATGAAACCTTTTACGATCAAAGAAAGAGCGACGGGCCAACTGACGGACGGCGCGGGGCGGTGATGAGCACGAGTAAACAGTAGGTTACTGGTTACTGATAGATGGTACTGTCAACCAATTCATTAGTTTAAAGCCCGGCACTTGCCAAATATAAAAACTCATCTCTGAATAACTGATTCAATGATCATTAGTCAATAAAGTTCAACAAAATGGTTTTCCTAACAAATACTCATTTTTTGTAAAGATACAGAGCAGTATTATTTATGAAAAAAGGGATTGCATTAATTTCGCGGTGCCAAAAAGCCGTGACGCCCGCGAACCTCGTACGGAGTTAGCCCCGACTGGCGCACGGAGAAACCCCGCGAGATTTTGTGTTAGTGTGCGTGCGGCGGCGCATAGATACTATGGCGCGCACATACAAGCCGCGCACGGTGCGTTTGTATGAAGATAACTTACTTCCCCCTCTTTCTACTATGATAGCGCGGTAATTGGATTGCAAAAAGGAATATCAGAGAAATTTGGCTTTTCATGTGGAAAACAAATCATGTACCTACTTACAATGATTCATACAATTATCAAAAATAAATTGGCATAAAAAATACAAATCTTACCTATCAAAAAGGTCTGCTGCAATGCAACCAGTGGCTAACATTTATGATGCTATCTAAGATTTAACTTTGAGACATTCAAGTACCTATGTCAAATACAGATCTGGTCTGGGATCAGATTAACAAACTTCGATGATGTTTTCATATTTATTAGGTACAGCGGAGAGTTCACTCGAAAACATAAATTAAATTGAGGACCTTTAACAATTTCTGCTGGAAAATCTCAATATTTTATGTAAGCAATCATATTTTGCTCAAGGAATGAGCGACAAAAAACTTTTATTTGAAAACAAATTTGGATCAGGGGAAACTTTTAAGTAGGTATGGAAAAAGACAACCCACCAAAACATTTAAATGTAAAACATGTGCCAAGTTATTTTCTCTCACATCTTGACTCACAGCCTTCTTTTGTCGTGTGGGTTTCAAATTGATCGACCCAGTGTCAGAGATTTTAAACCGCCTAATAGCACAGCTAATAGGCCTCTGACATGGTTTGTGTAACGACCACTATTAAGGATAGCGACAGGGACCGACGGCTTAACGGGCCCTCCTCAGCACGGAGTCTTTTTTCTAGACAATCAGGTGATACAGCGTGCAGTGCATTGTCTTAACCAAACTGGGGATTGCTCAGTCAAAGAAACTGAAGAATTCACCAGGAAATTCTTTCAGAAAATGAAAAAAAAATTTGGCTTTTCCATTCAAATTGTGTGATGGAGGTCGTCAGTTTGTATGGGAAAGTCATTTCTTTTTTAATTTCCTGATAGAATTTCCTGGTGAAAGTTGTTCAGTTTCGTTGACTGAGCAATCCCTAATCCCTATCAGTATTCGGTACGCTGTGTCTTACACCGCGTATTGTAATTTAGGCGATGGGCTGACAACCTGTCACTGCAGCAATGTATAGATCTATATTAACAACCCTCAAATTTGTCAGACGTGGCGAAACGACCTTAGTTTGGGTCGTTGACACTCTGCCTACCCTATTCGGGATACAGGCGTGATAGTATGCATGTATTTAGTATAACAAATAAGAAAAATATCTACATAACAAACAAAACATTACATTACATATAAAAATTTCCTAATGAAAAATGAAATTTTCCACGTTAAATGTTACGGCTTGGTTACGGCTCTGGTTTTATAAGCTCGACTTGGTGGGGCACTGCCGTACCCTCAAACAAAAATGAGCATTCTTTCACAAGGTTATTGTTTATCACTTTACTAACTTTAAGGGACTTTACCTTTCATACACAACACAACGAGTCGTTATATTATTCTTCTTCTTCTTCGAGTCAATATTCCAAAAAGTGGATGTAAGGACGGCGTCCCGCAAACTGAAAGGGGTTGCTCAGTCAACGATACTGAACAACTACCACCAGGTATATTTTTCAGGAAATTAAAAAAAAATTGCTTTTCCATATAAATTGTCTGATCGAAGTGGTAATTTTTTATGAAAACGCATTTTGTTTTTCATTTCCTGAAAATAAAAAACCGGTGGTAGTTGTTCAGTTTCGTTGACTGAGCAACCCCTATAAGTTTGAGGGACGCTGTCCCTTACACCCTGTATAGTACTAGCTAGCGTAGCCTAAGCGTGCGGCGTGCGTGAGTTCGGCATAGTAAACGCACAAATTAAGTATACGGCCGCGCGGCGCGCCTGGACAGATGGTCCACTCGGAACTAAGCGCCATTTTGCTCACGCACACATTGACGTTGCGTTTACAGGCCGTCTCGGGCAGTCTCGGCTAGGCGTTCAGTCCGGCTGTCGCGCGATTGTTACTATATAATCACGTTATGTTAGCTACGCATTGAAAAAAAATAATGCTCTGCTACCCATTTAGGCATGTAGGTATAATAAGATACATGTGTAAACATGAAGCACCTAACCTACTCTATTTCAAAATTCGGAGTTAGTACAGTAGCAACCCTAGGTAGTCTAGCCAGTTTAGGTAGTTATTTTCGAGAACGGCCGGAGCGGGCTTTCTGTACCCTCTCTATTTTGTGGTAAACGTAACTATGCGCACAATCACAAGTATAGCCGAACGGCAGTTGTAAAATAAAAATACTATAGTTATAGTATAATGCTAGCTTAAATTTAATTATGAGCGTTAGAGTCAACCTTGTCGAGTACTTAGTTAAAGCTACCATAATTAAGTACTTCACTTCTACATACATACATAAATTCACGCCTTTATCCCTAATGGGGTAGGCAGAGCGAAAACGACCTAAACAAAGGTCACGTCTGACAAGTTTTGAGGGTTATTACACATGATTATGTATATTGCTATAGTGACTGGTTGTCAGCCCATCGCCTATATTGCAATACACTGAAACCCTCGAATCCCTTAGCTGGTTT